>OZ010716.1:27094874-27121387 GCA_963932345.1 Ophion ventricosus
GGGGAAACCGATTGTTAGACAAAAAATATTATAATAAAAAAGTTAATAATAAAGGACAAAATAGTGAAAAGTAAACTTTGGAGATCCCGCAGAGAAACGAAGTGGAAAAAAGTGGATAGGAGCGAAAAAATAAAAAAGTATCGACTGATGGACGTAAAAGGGGGTGCGTCAGGGGGAGATGAGAAGAAGGCTCGGAGGAACGAAACGATACGAAATACAGCGAAAGTCTCGAATACCCTTCACGATACTCGAAAAGCGCCAAAGTGTAGAGAGAAAAGCCGCAGACTCGTTTCTATTTTCATCCTCGTACACGTTCGTCTTCAACGGATTCGAATCACGACTTTCCTCTCTCTTCATCCTTGTCCATTCTGTCTTTCTCTCGTTGTCTCTATGCCGTTTCTCTCTCTCTCTCTCTCTCTCTCTCTCTCTTGGTCTCTGTCTCTCTCTTTCCGCCTCTGTCTCTCTCTTTTGTCTCTCTTTCATTCTTCTTTATCACGTACCATCTCGCGACATGCTCCACAATGAGTGAAGCTTTCCTGTCACTACTCCGCTGGTTTCGAAACGCACGTCAGCTCTTTCTCTCTCTCTCTCGCTCTCTCTCTCTCTCTCTCTCTCTCTCTCTCTCTCTCTCTCTCTCTTCTCTCTCTCTCTCTCTTTCTCTCTCTCTCTTTCGAAGACAATCCGACACTTCTTTTTATTTTGCCATTTCCTCTTTCTCTCCCCTTACTCTCCATCACTCTTTCATTCTCTCCCGCTCTTTCTCTTTCTCGGTTCCAGATCTCTTGTACAATCCTTCTTCTCCAATCCGACACAACCCCCTTTAATTCCAGTCCTTCGAGTATTGTGAAGCCAAGGAAACTTGCGATTTCTCTCGTTGCTCTTGCTCTCTCTGTCCTCTCCCTCTCTCTCTCTCTCTCTCTCTCTCTCTCTCTCTCTCTCTCTCTCAAACTTCACCCTGACGCTTCCCACCTCAAATTGCTATTTTCATTTCCCTGAATTCTTTCTTTTCGTTTCACGTTGCAATCCCCGAGGTTCTCCAAGTTTCAAACGCACCGAGCCGGCCTCCACACAGGCAGGGAGAGGAGGAATGCTTACTCTTCGAAAGGCCCTTACTCCATCTCGGATTTTACCGCAACTCAACTATGCGCACCTACAAAGACCGCATGCACATTTTTTACCGACGAATGTTTGGACTGACGTTGACGGGACTCTCTCTCTCTCTCTCTCTCTCTCTCTCTCTCTCTCTCTCTCTCTCTCTCTCTCTCTCTCTCTCCCTCTCTCTCTCTCTCTCTCTCTCTCTCTCTCTCTCTCTCTCTCTCTCTCTCTCTCTCTCTCTCTCTCTCTCTCTCTCTCTCTCTCTCTCTCTCTCTCGCTCTGTCTCCCTCTCTAGTGGGATTTACACCAAAATCGCTTTCCTGGCTTAAGTAATGGCTGGATAAGGATGAGACGAGAAAATTCTCGATCATGAAATGATTGCCTTTCGGACGAATGATGGCCTTGAAGTGTGCATCGTTGGAATGCAACGTAAATTATATTTTATATTTTTATTTCCTCATTTTTATTACATAACAAATATTTTTCTTTTTTTTTTGCAGATTTAAATGATAAATCTCTAAATAAGCGACTTAAAAAATTATTGATGGATTTTTCGTAACAAAATGAGCCACAAAAAATTCGAGCAATTGCAAAATATTCATTTTCGTTGCATCTCAACGATGCAAACTTCAGTCACATGACGAATGTCTGTCGTTGATTTTGAACAAAATCATTGACGATGAAGCTTGTATCGTTGGAGTGCAACGATTTTATCTGCTTTTTTTCCTTCCTTATTAATTTTTTCATATTAGTTTTTATTTTATCTTATTATTATCCCTTATTATTAGTTTTTTTATTATTAATTTTTAATATTGTTTTGTTAGCGTTATCCTTTATTATTGGGTCCTCTATTATTAAATTTTTATTTTACGTTATTATTATTATATTACTTTTGTATTAGATGCTTCATTAATATTTTTCTATTATCCTTTATTATTCGGTCCTTTATTTCTTTTAAGTTGTTTCAATATTATCCTTTATTATTAGGTCTTATATTATTATTATTATTTATTAATTTTATTAATTCTTCTGTCAATTATTATTATCCAAAGCCTATTTTTCAGATTGGTATCGCCAATTTTCCAATAAGAATACTCCAAAACGTTTGATTGATGTTCATACCCTAAATTATATCCGACATCTTGAAAAAATTAATTTTTTTACCGATTTTAATTTTTTAAAAGATTTCAGCCAATCATTTTTGGCAAAAAAATAATAATTTCCTGGCATAAAATTATCGGTTCAAATATATAATCGTGTACGATGGTGTATGTCTAAAACTTACCTTTTTGTCTCTTGCTATGTAATTTCTGCTCGGCTTTGTTTGGCCTTGTCTCTCATTTTTACATCGCGTAACTCACTCGCTAAGGTGAAATAATTTTCCAACTGCAATTAGAACCATTCAGCCGTATATGTATCCACAAGGAAGGCGGGAAAAGGGCCGTCCTGAGAGAATTTTTATCCGGGTGCGAGAGGGCCCGCGAGCAAAGGGATGTGTCGTTTTTTTTTTTTCGTCGATTTTTGCGAGATGCACAGCGAGAGGTATTAATCACGCCCGACTTTGCTCGCTTCTTTCCGAACTTCCCGTACATACCCGTACCCGCCCTTGCACCATTTCCACCCTCGCTCACACTCTCGCGTGTTTCCCTCTCGGTATTTTATCGCGAAAGGTGGAAATTAAGGGGGCAAAAAGAAGAAGCGAAAACACGAACGAGCGTATTGTTTTTCTTGTGATTTTTTTTCTTCATTTTCATCCATATTCGCGTGGAAACTGTGATGTAGCTCTGAAAAAATTTCAACTGCAACGACGTCAATGAATATCTTATTTATTTTAGGCTTTTTAATTTTTTGAACTCAGTCCGGCATCTCATAGTTTTTTTTCAATGAACACGATTTAATGATCGAGTAGTATTGATATTTCTTTCTTTCATCGATTAAGAGTTTATTTACTTCAGGCTTTTTGATTTTTTTATTGATTCCGCCATTTCGTATTTTTCTTCAATTATTTTTTATTCAACGAAGACAAAATCATAAGAGAGTGTTCTTTTTATTTATTTTTTTTATTTTTTTTTCTATGCCAATATATAAAAACACTACTTGTTGCGATTTAATAATTCTATTATAGCGATATTTAATAACTATTATATTTATGGAGTATGAACGTGGCAAGAAATTAAGAAACGAACAAAGAAACAAAAATTGACGAATAATCATGAGTCCTTCGTAATTTTTTTCATTTTCATAAATGTTCTTTGGCAGTTCGTTACTATTTTACATAAGCAATATACAGTGGGTAAAAAAAGTATTTGCACACCTCGTGTTTTTCAAATTAACCTGTGAAAGAAAAAATAAAATACTTTAGCATTTTTTTTTCGAAAAAAAATAAATAAATTTTTCGATAAAAATTTTCGAATTAAAGGATAAATTGAAAAACACGAGGTGTGCAAATACTTTTTTTACCCACTGTAAAAAAATGAAGAAAAAAAAACTCCAAACTTTTAATTGGAGTTTTTTTATATTTTTTATTTTTATTCATTTTATTATTTTTTATTTATAGTCTGTAATTTAGTAAGTGTTTTGAAGAAGTTTTACCTACAGTTCGTTCAATATGAACTAAATCAATTGAAATGGGCGAAAGAGAGGAGGAGAACTTTGCAGACTACCATAGGTGCAGGGATGAAACGTTTTTCCTAAACATTTTTCACACATTTATTATCCAACCTCAATTGTCTTGAGCCACGACGAAGTGAACCCTTTTCGTTCGGCTCGTCATTCGAATTACTTTTCCTTTTAATTACTCAGGCTTTTTGCTCTTTTTCTCCTAATAATCCTTTTACTTTTTCGCGGTAGCGTATACACGTTGCGTATTCTTGGTGGAGGTGAAGAGAAGGGCGGGCGGGGCAGGGGAAGGGGTACTCGTGTAAGCGCCGGTTTACATGGAAATTCGAGGAATGCGAACCATTTTGTGCAATTTTCCTCATCGTGATGGTCAAACACGAAAAGCGACCGTACTCGAAAAGCGATGAAGGTACGACGGAGAGACACAGAGATGAGAGCAATAAGGGCCAGAGGAGGTGATATTCAGGAAAGGAAAGAGAGAGAGAGAGAGAGAGAGAGAGAGGGAGAGGACAAGGGCGATGAAAAATTCCTGAAGCGGCAACACCTCATCCACTACCTGACACTGAAATATTCTAAATTTTCTGCTGAAAAACATTTTCAAAATTTTCCGAGAGTCTATCGAGTCACGAGGCGTTTATTCCTCCAACAAAATCCGACCGCTGGATTACAAAAGCCACGAAAGTCCACGGAAAATACCGTGCAACAACAAAGACTAGGAATTTCTCGTTAGTATCCCTGCAGAAGTATTGTCATGAATACAGTCCGATTCGGACTAGGCATCGTGGTTTCTCAATCGGGATCCAGTCGGATATCGGAACGGATCCGGGAGCGAAGCGTAACGCTTACAAATCAATTTCCAGCCAAGATCCTAATCCGCAATTATTGAGGACTCTAGTCAGAATCCAAATAGAAACTTTTCATCCAGGAATCCCGAAGTTCTAGAACAAGATCTAGTTCGATATGCAATTGGATCGCAGGGATGAATGTAAAAATCACCGGGAGATACCGATCCGTATCAGCTGCAGACGCTGGACGTTTTCTGAAATCATTTATTCAAGGATCTGAAAAAGATTAGGTAAAAATTGATGCTACAGTATAACTGTCAAAACATATATATATCATAATTTCGAGCATTTCATTCTTTACATTTAACCCTTCGTGGTCACACATCCAAATTCAATCGCGGTGGTCACACTTGGGTCACACTTGGGTCGATTCTACCCAGTCAGTTTTCAAAAAAGTATTGTGACCAAACTATACGTCCGAAGTGGTTCAAGAAATTACAGAACATGCTCTGAACTTTCTGGATAATGTACGAAAAATTTATTTATAAGAAATAAAATGGCGACATGTAAAAAAAAAATTCATGAAAAGGTGAAAACGCAAAAAAGACACTTTTTCCGCTCAAAAAAATCATAGTTTCGTGAATTTTGAACATTTTTACATAAAATTTGGACGCGATACTTCTTAGATATGCTACTTTTGAGAAAAAATAGTAGCACAGTGCGCGTTCCAAAAAAAAGGTATTTATTCCGACATGTGAAGAGGATAAAATTTATGGTATTAGGATACTTCAAACTCCAGGTAAGATGGTGAATACAGTCTCATTCGAAGCCGGCAACTATTATATATTTACACCAAAAATTGATCGACGGGTCGATTCTACCTAGGGTGACCACGAAGGGTTAATAGCAATGTTCGAAAAAATTATAAATAGACCTTGAAAGACTTATACTTCCTGGAGAAAAGTGTTATAGGTTATTTATTCGAAGTAATTAGATTTAAATTAAATGAAGATCGTTCGAACTAAGAAAATATGTATTTAATACGTATTTGAAACACGTATTTCAAATTCTTGCCACCACTTCTCCGCCTTGTGCTACGTAGTGGGTGCCATTTGGATTCCAATGACGATACCCCTTTTAGTGAATCCATATCATATCCCGATCGGGATCCGATCGGAACTTAGGTATCCCTAAGAAATTCCTGCACGGGTTATTGGCTTTTCCAAAATTACAAGCAACGCACCCCTCACAGTTTTATTATACGTAGAGATAAATATTTATATTCAGACAAAGCATGCCTCGTTATTTGCACATTTTTTTCATTTACTTCGTTTGGTCTTTTTTTTTAAGTTTCTTTTTTTTCATGTCCTATGGACGATTTCGTCCACACATTGACCAATAAAAAAAAAAGTAAAATAAAAACAAGACAATACACTTGCATTTATTTAGTTACAATGCAATGAACAAAAATGTCCCTGGATGAAAAAAAAATCGTATCAATTTTTCATGAAAAATCACAACGAAGGAGCATTGACACTAAAACGTTTGATTGAATTCCCGAATGGAAGTTCCGCAACGACGAGGCTATGAGTCCCGAAGGCTCTCGATGCGAGCACTTCCATCGCAATCTTCCGTGTATAATCGAGACAACGATGAACTACGAAGGATGCCATTAAACATGCTGATGGCCATTATATAGCCGCGAAAGCTTCGGGCGCTAACTTCGCGCTAACAGGCGCCCTCCAAGTTGCGAGCTTTAATGCACACGCGAAAGAGCGACGATGAGTTTTCGCGAACACTTCCGTTCCAGTGTTCGAGAGAGTGCGCGATGCATAATACAGCAAACGTAAAATCATCGAAAATTCAAGCCGAACGTTCCTGACTCGCGTTCTGAATAATAAATGACTTTTTGAAAATTTTCGCGAATTTGAATAGTTTCGTGATTATCCTGATGTATTCATGCGTGTAGGTGGGCGTACAGGCGGGAACACGACGTTTACGGCAGGTGAGATCGATCGATCCCAACATTTTTTATGCATCCAATTTTGCGATAGAATGAAGCGCTCGTGTCGATCGATGGTGGACCAATTTGGGCTTTCAATACTTTTGGTATCGGCTTTTTTATTTTTACATCTAATGAAAATAAGGGTAGAATAATAATAGGGGAGAGTGGTCCTGAGTCGGCACACTAAGCTTTTTGTCCGAAAACAGAAGGTAAATCGAATTTCATAGCGCTTCTAAGTGTTTAGTTGCGTACAGCGATCGCTTGCCTAAAATCCAATGTCATTTAGGAAGGTGTAGTGTGACTTTTGGAGTCGCAATGCAGTGCGGAGTGAAAAAGTACATCTTGACCATTTCTCAAAATAGTGTTCCTGAGTCGGCACCCCCTTGGTCTTGAGCCGGCATCCCATTTTTTTCACTCGAATGCAGGAAAAAGCGCAGATTCTCTAAATTACGACAGGAAATGGATGAATTTGAACGATTTAGAATAATAAAACATGCATTTTTTGTCCAATTTTATATGGAAACAAATTTTCAACTTCAACGAGCAAATTTTCAACTCAACGAAAAATGCCGCAAACGTTCTGTGCGCGCTGCGCAAATTACATAACACTCGATGCTCTCTTTCGGAACCCCTCGAGTTCCGCTGGAGTTATTAATATTAAGATTTTTCCGGCAGGGGAAAAAATTCATTAGATTATCTTCAAACATTGCGTACACTTGAATAGAGAAAGCTTGTTTATTAAAAAAGAAAGAAATGGAAATGTATATATATATATATATATAGAACGAGAGATTACGAGATATATAGAGAGAGAAGGAGATGGAAAGAGAAGAGAGAGAGAGAGAGAGAGAGAGAGAGAGAGGGAGAGAGAGAGAGAGAGAGAGACAAGGTCCCCTGGAGAGAAAGGGTGAAACTTTGCAATAAAGTTGAACTGAAGACTGTCTGAACGTAAGGGTAAAGCTCTTGAGGGCTTAAAAATTATGGGAAGCAAGGGAAAAGAGATGAAGTGTGCGCGACCGCACAGGAACCTTGGGGATAAACCTCTCACTCCCAAGAAGAAGATTCAGTTCCATTTTCACTTGTGTCCACTGCAGTGATCTCATATTGGTATATATATATATAAGAAACGGATATTTTGAGCACGGTAGATCTATGTAACGTTGGCTACAGGACGGTCCTCGAATTTACCTTCCCTTTATGTATGTATATATATATATATATATATATATATATAGGAGTACGTATAACAAACGATGCGAACCGTTTCCGTGTTCGCCGGATGCAATTCGGAAGGAATGATTCTCCGGCACAAATATAAAAACGAACGGTCCGCCCGAGACCGAGAATCGGGTAAAGTGAGATAGCGCACTCTGTAAGATTGAGAGTAGAGTTAATATCACGAGTACAGGGTGTCCTGGAAATACTACGTCATACTTAACCCTTCGTGGTCATCCTGGCTAGAATCGACTCGTCGATCAATTTTTGGCGTAAATATATAATATAGTTCCCGGCTTCGAATGGGACTGTATTCAACATCTTACCTGAAGTTTGAAGTATCCTCATACCATGAAATCTACCCACTTCGCATGTCGGAATAAATACCTTTTTTGGAACGCGCACTATGCTACTATTTTTTCCTAAAAGGAGCATATCTAAGGAGTACCACGTCCAAATTTTAGGTAAAAATGTTGTAAATTCATGGAACTATGTTTTCTTTTGCGAAAAAGTATCTTTTTTACCTTTTCACCGCTTTATGATTTTTTGTTTAACATGTCGCTATTTGATTTCTTATAAATAAATTTTTCTTACATCATCTAGAAAGTTCAAAGCATATTCCGTAATTTTTTGAATCACTTCGGACGGATAGTTTGGTCAGAATACATTTTTGAAAACTGACTGGGTAGAATCGACCCAAGTGTGACCACGAAGGGTTTAAAGGGCTGTTAGATTGAATCGTGACACTTCGGAAAGTTTTGTTTTATTTTTCTTCATTTTTGCAATAAAACGTATTTTTCATAAGTATTTCTCATAAAGAAGTAGATGTGACTTGAAAGTAATATTCTTATTGAGTTTTGTGTGAAATTTTAGCACGATCGGTCAACTCGTTTTAAAGTTACGTTTTCTACAAACTGAAAAATAGTTATTTCGAGAAAAGCATGTTTAAAGTTACGAACTACGAAGACTCAACGATTGCAGTGACTTATCGGCTAATCTAAGCCCATACGATAGTCCTTCAGTTTCGAAAATTGTTCGTAAAAAAAATGGTTTTTTTTGCCGCTACATGTATTTCCGGCCTTAAGTATGACGCGATGTTTAAGGGACACCCTGTACATATATCTAAGCACTCGGTCCATTCGGAGTCTCTCTTTAATGCGCATTCATAAGCGCGTGAAAATGTCGCGCGCAGTCTTTGTCATTCCGATCGAATATCTATTTATGGCTCCGACCCAAGCATCAATAACCTCGAAAAGTCTCAGGCGAATCTTCGTACCATCGAACCTCTCAATTCGCAACGCAAACAAAAGTAGCATCTCGCAAAGTGAAACGCCCACAGACTAGCTCTTGGTGTATTTTACACTTAAAAAAAAAAACTACAAGACTCGCGGCGTAAAATTGAGCACAATGAAATTGGAACTTTACGTGGTTGCAAAAATTTGAAATACGTATTAAATACATTTTTCTTAGCAAATTAAATACATATTTTCTTAGTTGGAACGATCTTCATTTAATTTAAATATTATTAGTTAGAATAAATAACCTATATGACTTTTCTCCAGGAAATATAAGTCTTTCAAGGTGCATTGTTATTTCGAATTTTTTTTTATTAAATATAAAGAATTTTGGCTGAAATTCTGTTATTAAAATATATATAAATTTTGTTTGGGTTGTAGAATTTCCACTTTTGTTTGGTGCAGAACTTCCATTTGAGAATAAATCAAATGTCTTAGTGTCAATGCTCCTTCGTTGTGATTTTTCATGAAAAATTAATGCAATTTTTTTTCAATCCGGGAAATTTTGGGAGGGTTCGATGTCATTTTCACGGTCCCAATCTATATATTGGTTTTCGAAAATCTTTATTAAATGCAAATAATTTTGTTCGAAATTCTGTTATTAAAATATTCAGGGTGTCTCTCTTATCTCTGCCACCCGAAATAACTCGGTAATTATCGACGTCACAAAAAATGTTCCATACAAAAGTTGTACGGTGTGAATGCAAATCAAATGCGACCAATTTTTTTTTATTTTGTTGGAGGCGCTGACGCACAGTGAAGGTCACCTCCACTTTTTTCAATGGAATGGTACATTTTTTTCAAACATCTTGTGGAACACCCAAAAAACATCGGGGGTCAAAGTCGTTCAAGGTCATTCAAGGTTAGTATCGATGATACAAATCTAAATATCTCGGATCACTCCCAAATATTTCGTAGTGATCCGAGATATTTAGATTTGTATTTCATTTCGATAGGTGTTCGAAATTAGCTCGAAATGAGAGATATCGGAGATCGTAGTCATCGACAACACTTCGAATACCTTCGGTTTATTTACCAACCCGCGTTAATCTGTATCGTATGTAGCTCAATCGAGGTTGTCGTTCAGTTTGATCTCGAATTTGGATAAGAGCTATTCATCATTTGAAAATGTACCGGCAATTCGAAAAAGTGAACACGATACTGTGTTACGGTGAAGCAAGAACAAAATTCCACAAGAACGCGTTTGTTGTATGCTGGTCATTTTGAACATCTATTGAAACAAAATATAAATTTGAAAATATTTTTGGTATCGATCCGATTTTCATCGATACTGACCTTGAATGACCTTGAACGACTCAGACCCCTAATGTTTTTTATGCGGCTTGAGGTGCTCCACAAGATGGTTGAAAAAAAAATGTACCATTCCATTTTAAAAAAGTGAAGGTGACCTTCGCTGCGCGTCAGCGCCTCCACCGAAATAAAAAAAATTGGTCGCATTTGATGGCCCCCTTCACGCCGTACAACTTTTGTCTGGAATGTATGTAAGTTTTGACAGTTATACTATAGCATCAATTTTTACCTAATCTTTTGCCGACCCTTGAATAAATGATTTCAGAAAACGTCCAGCCTCTCCAGCTGATACAGTTCGATATCTCCTGGTGATTTTTACATTCATCCCTAGGATCTGATTCGATATCGAACTAAATCTTGTTCTAGAAGTTCAGGATTCTAACCTGGATCCTATGCAAAGATTCTATTTGGATTCTGACTAGAGTCCTTAATAGTTCCGGATTAGGATCCTGGCTGGAATCCGATTTGCGAGCGTTACATTTCGCTCCTGGATCCGATCCGATATCCGACTGGATCCCGATTGAGAAACCAGGATTCTAGTCCGAATCGGACTGTTTCCATGACAATATTTCTGCACGAGAATTAGTATTGGGAATGTTTAAATTTTTTCAATAAAAAGATTACAAAGTACGAAATTTGAAATAAATTTTAACTGACCAAAATTAATTCTACCAGTATACGTACCCAAACTATAAACCTAGAGTTAAACCCTTCTGCACGTGAATACGATCGTCTACGAATTCATCCCGCATGTGCGGAACGAATATAACGCTGCGACAACACTTTTCTCCTATCTCATTTTTACGCGCGCAGCCAAAAATAATAATTCGCGGCACGTATCGCGGACTCCCTAGTACTTGTTCGAAAGCCACGGACTGTATTACGATCAACTCTGCGCATGGTCTGGCATATCCAGAATTCTGGAATTACGCGGTCAATGGAAAATTAGTTTTGGTCCTTGAAATATTGGAGGTGCATACAAATATATATATATATATATATATATATATATATATATATATATATATAATACATCAGAATTCCATTTTGATGATGATAAATAAAGATATGTAATTAAATTCCAAATACGAAACACTCCCGAACAACTTTTTTGGTGAATCCCGTCATCGCGAAAAAAAAATGATCGAAGATGCATTTTAAAGTCGATAAATAAAATTTAATTCCCTTTAAAAAAAAGTTTTTTCCGGATTGTTTCGTATTTGGAATTTAATTATCTTCATTCTGCCGAATCCAAAATGGAATTTCTATTTTTTTCCAGATCGCTCAATTTTTTTTATTGCTATTACTAATCATCACAAAAATAAGTTATATTTTTTTCCACACTATATAGATGCGTCAGTGAATGCTATCATATACACAGGACCCTTGTAAAAATACCCCAATTACTTATTGTCAGGCACATAATTGACAGATTGTAATTTAACAAATTTAATTAAAAAAAAAAATAAACATATTTTTTTCGAAGGCAACTAGAAAAACCATTAAATATTATACTTTTCTTGGTCGCTAAATCGCTGGGCCGGGCCCTCAAAAAATACATTGCCATCCTATAATAGTCACAATAGCTATACAGTACCGGGCAAAAGTTGTCGATCACTTTGGATAATTGCAAAATTGTATAATTCATTTTGTTTCTCATTTCACGAAGATACTTTATCTCTCGATAAAATAAATTATATTATTCTAATATCATTTCGGAATTATCCGAAGTGATCGAAAGTTTTGCAATTATCCAAAATGATCGAAAACTTTCGACCGGTACTGTATATAATTCTAGAGTCCCGCTGCCGATGCAAAATTAATTTCATTGTGAGTCTTTCATATATTGGTACGTGCATGCATTCGTGTACGTACGTTGCATTATATACTAGTGTAAATTTACGTGCGTAGATTTATCACGAACTCGTCATAAATTTTATCCATTTATATAACCCCATGTGTATATATATAAATATATATAGTTATAGGAATGAGTAGAATTTATAATGAGTCCGTAACAAATTCACGCACGTATGAATAATAACGGGTTTTCATGAACTTGAGTTAAAAAAAAACAGGTAGAATTTCAATATTTTTTCTGCTGTGAGTATTGGGATAACGTGGTCAGGAATTTACACACAATTAATACATCGTCTTGCCACCATCGAGTGTTTTTTTTATTAAAAAATATCGACAATCAATGAAGTTATTATTATTCAAAAAAAAGTACCGCTGTTGCTCTATCCAATTGGTGTAGGTGCATCTGTCAACTAAGCTTCTCTGAAATTTCATAAAAATTTCATTGCGAACCAATCTCTTATAAGATCCAAGTGTCATATCTAATCGTAAATGTTGTATCGGAAATTGCGAGTCGTTTCGTTCCACGTTATCCAATCGTGAAGCTTCCATACGAGTCTAATCTTTTGCTTGATATCCAGTGGGTGACTGCTCGTTTTCGCGATTGCAAGTTCACGTTCGAACGAAGGCAATCTTTCATAAATCTTCGTCCTATATTGACAAGCGCCCATAGGATATGGCCATGTGTAAAAGGGCGCTACGGAATTTCCTGCCTACTGAAACACTCCTCCGGGCAATCCCTGATCCTATTCTCGTAAACGAATGTGCACTCGTTTTTTTTTCTTTTTCTATCTGAGTTTTTTTTTACCTCATGATCGCACAAACACAAGAGCCATTTCGGCTGATAAATATCACCTGAAAACTTCCTCGGTGAGGAAACCTCCGACTCGTCGTACACTGGCATAGATACATTCTGCAAATAATATATATATCGATGTATACATGTACAACATCCAGTTGTCTCGTTGCTCAGCACATTGGCTATTTCTGGCCAGACTCGGCATGTTATTTCACATATATATATATGTGTGTGTGTGTATATGTACATGTATATATGTATGAATGTACCGCGCATATCCCGGAGAATAAACGTGATGAGTTATGGTTTCTAGCTCCGTCCAGCAATGGACTGTACACACGTAACAAAATAAACGACGCCAGAATGCCGAGTGCACACAGGGTGTCTTCGAATCAACCGATAAAAAATTTAAATGCGCTGATACCAAAAAAAAAGGACAACTTTAGCGCCATAAGACGGAGTGTTCATGAATGAAAATAACGGATGTGGCCATCCAGTGATTTTCTGAGATTTCATAGGAAAAAAGAAACTATTCGCGTACGTGATCTAGTAACTTTTGAAAACTTCGCTTGGCGCGGTTTGTAGAGCTCACTGACCAAAATGCTCAGTAATTGAACCGAGTAGAAGAATTGCGCGTCAGTTGGTAAAAAAAAATCACTGGATAGGGAGCGAGAGTTGCGCGGGATTTTCTAGAAAGTTGCTAGATTTCATGAGGGAATCTTGCGTGAGTTTGGTGGGGCAGTTGTGCGATTGAGTGTTACAATTGTAACTGGAAAGTTGGAGTTCCTAGAAATTTACAAAAAAAAAGTTACTAGGGGTGGTTACTAGAACGGGTTGCTGAATAGTTACTAGAAAAGAGTTTGTAGAAAGACCCTAGACAATAGTTACTAGAAAGTTACTAGAATGTTACTGGAAAAGGATTACTGGAAAGTAACTAGAATGACTTAATAGATAGAGTTACTAGAAGATGCAGATAGAAAGAGTATCTAGAAAGAGTTAAGCGGAACGGTTACTGAATACAATAAGAAAGTGGCGCCTGGTTAACAAAAAGTCGCTAGATAAATTGAGAAAATTCACGCGGGTTGTCAGATAAATTACAATTTCTCGAGAGTCTCTAGAAAGTTGCTAAATCCACTACGCGAAGTTCGCCCGAGTTAAGAGAAAGTTACTAGATTCATTTTAAAAGAATTCATTTTAAAGAATAAGAATTGCGCGTGAAGGAAAAATTGATTTAGTCGATTATTTTTAAAAAAAACTCGATCTTTCGTCTTTCCAATGAATATTTCTCTGGCACCCCTTTCTTTCTGATTTTTACTTTAGTTTAGAGCTCGTTTTCTCGCTGGATTCTGAGACGTCCACCCTGTGTACCGTTATTTACGGGGGTGGCACTGTTACCATGGAGTTACCGCGCTGATGCTGACCGACCGTGACACGTATATTCCTCCCTGCATCCATATATATCATCGAGTTGGCCGGGGATAGAAAGAGAGAGAGAGAGAGAGAGAGAGAGAGAGAGTGCGGGACTCTACTTGCAAAAGCAATGTGCACGATTGTCTATATTCACCGTTCAATGCACCGCTCTGCTCGATCCTGCTTCGGCTGGACATCTTGGAGACTCTCGTATTTTCCTAACTCTCTGTATCCATTTGGTAAATCTAGCCAACTCGGGATCACCTCTCTCTCTCTCTCTCTCTCTCTCTCTCTCTCTCTCTCTCTTTCTCGATTTTTTCCCAACTCGCATCCATCTTCTTTGAGAGATTGAATAATGCAAAACGGGAATAACGAAAGCACGCAGAAGGGAAGGGGCTAACGCGACACTCCCTGCAGGGAAAAAAGGAGGCTGTAGTCAGACCATGAAACTCACGGTTAACAAATAAACAAAGTTTTTAAGAACCATATGAATGGAAAATGATTCATTTTTTGTACTACTGACCCTATGGTGAGAATGACAATGATTTGTGATTTAAAAAAATCGCCCCCCCCCCTGCTTATTAATTAATAGCAACTGTAAACATCAAGCAGGGGCACTCGAGTTTTGAGACAGTAAAGTATAAATATTTTAGTAATGTTACATAGCTTGGTAGTAGAGTGCCTGCCCCCCACCACCCCCACGTGGACAGTTAGGGTTCAATTCCCACGAGAATAATTATAATTATATATTTATTAAGTATATATAATAATTATATATTAAGAATAATTATATATGTGCTATGCGTAACTTTGAACACTGAACACTTTCCATTATCGTTCTTGAAACTTTTCTAACGCGGAACGATGGATGCTTCAGGCATTTTCTAAACTAAACAATAAGATCGTTTATTTTCTTTCGACCTTACATCGAAACACGGTGACACGATGCAGACATTTTGAAGAGGCTATCTATTGCTGTCACGATGATTACTATGCATATCTTTATTTACGAGACCCCCACGTGGAAGCGCTTCTAGCGGATAGTTGTAGAACTTAGTTTTTGCCTCACTAACGACGACACTTCTTACCACTCAAAAACGCCGGAGTTTCCAGACCTGTGCGTAAGAACGTTATCACGTCCGATATCTATACAGGCAGTCCTCGTACTCACAGCATGTTAGATTCTCGAAATATGCGACGTAAGTCGAAACAATTTTTTTTCATACATCCATACATGTAAAGCAGTTCCTTGACTGGCTGACTGACTGAATGACCGACACATAGACAACAAACAGCCTAAACCGCTGAAGATAGAAACATAGAATTTGAAAGATATGCTCCTTAGAAGTTGCAGAGGTGTACCAAGAAAGGATTTTTCGAAAATCAACTCTTAAGAGGGTGAAATTGGGTGCGAAAGTTTTTATAGGAAATTTTATTACTTGCGTGTATTGAAAGTTGGACGATATTTTCCTCAGACGGCATAGGGTAGAGAGGGACATGTTGAGCAGTCGGGTAAGTTGGGCAATCGAAATATCTGGAAAATTAAGCACCGCACGCGGGTGCATCAAATGACGGAAAGAGAGGTATGGGGGAGGCGAACACATTACGCCATCGGCCGTTGCCATGCGGCGCACGAGACGGTAATACGGAACGTTTCATTATTTTTGCACCCAAAAGTAAAAAAAAAACGTGATTGAAAAATTTTCTTCTACCATTGTATGGGAAAAAATATTTCAAAGTTCATTGCAATTAATGTTAATGTTTCAAAACCTAACTAATTAACAAGCAATTGTTGGTTTATTACTGCATTGTACCAAATCATGTTGCATACGTCTGATTTTTTATGCAATTTTTACTTTGCCCAACTTACCCCACTATCGGGGTAAGTTGAGCAAATATGGCCTTGGTCATTTGAGAGCGATTATTTCTGAAATAATAAGGATAACAGGAATTTCGTCTACACGGAGAGAATTAAATGTTAATAATTACCGTGCAGTAACGATAACCAGACGACAACCCTGAAACTTCGCTTATTATTACTGAGTAAAACACAAATTTTCACGAAAATAAAATAAAATTTCTTCTTCAGATAGAAAATTTTACCAGATTTTCTAGTAAATTTTGATGTGTAACAAAATACGCAAAACTTAAATTTAAAAAGTATATAATATCAGCGAAATTTTACTGTGCATTTTATTATTTTATGCCTTCCAAAAATGTCTATAAAAAAGTATCGTCTTTATAACAGTTATTTTAAGATTTATTATAAAATTTAATGAGTGTTGTAGGAAAATGTATTGTGCTCTCGGTAAAAATTATCGTGCGCGCTACCCTTCTTGTATAGTAAAATTTTAGCTACGTATTTGAAATTTTCTGTAACGTGAGTTAAAAAAAACTTGTCGCATACGAATTATTATGCTTTTCTCACTTGTCACCACATTGAAATATATCACGGTAATTTTTATCGTGAAATTCACGACAAAAATTACTTTTTAATTCTCTCCGTCTACAGACTTTTTTTCCCAGATAAATTTCCAATTGACCAAAGTGGGTGACCAAAGTATTGACCAAAATTGTATTCCTTGCGTGTATCAACTTGAAACTCGGTATAAATATTCTTCAAAATAAATGATAAAACGCATATATTAGGATTTTTTACAATAACCCCTAATAAAAGGTTATTTTATTACCCACTGGTAATAAAGTTTCTATGGACCAAATCCATGCGGACAACATATGTACGATACAAAATAATTTTCAATTTAAAAAACGTACCAATCTCAATTGCTAATTGCTGACATCTGTCACTGATTTTCCTTGTTCCTTAAATACTTACAATTTTCGTGCTCCTGTTTCCCTTATTGCAGCAATTACCTTGCAAAAAACTTTTTCAGGATTAATTTTGCAAATAAATTTGTTCTTTAATTGCTTTTTTCCATTTTCACTTTTTTACGGTCAATCTTTGCGTCGTGGTGACTTTGACTTCGTGGTCTGCCTATCGCTATATCGGTCGGTCACCTGTTATCAGTGCGAAGCTGCTAGTAAAATCTTGTACCTGAACTTTTTACATCTTCACTTTGTGGGTATGATTTATTTGGTTTTGTAATTCACGAAGTAAAAGTGGAACGACCCTGGACGTCTTTGGACTATGAAGGTTTAATGGACACTTGCTCTGAACTGAGCTCATGGACTGGGCTCTGAATAGCCCAGTCAGCCATTCACTTAGCAATTTTTTTCTTTATGATTCTCTCTCACTGTCTCTTCCCCCCCCCCCCCCCCCGCCCCGCTCTCTCTCTCCCTCGATACTTGTCAACCTTTCCAGAAATCTACGCAGTCTCTTTGATAAAATTGGAGCACTCTGCCCGCGAAAGTACGTCGGGGGATGATGATCATTGAATGCGCGCCCACTATCAGCGAAAAGATCTTTGCCGAGGGTGATCGATCATTTTTTATGCCAGAAGCAAAAAAGGGGGACGCCCTCGTTTCGTTTCTATTATATTTTATCAATAGCACACAAATATATATATATATATATATATATATATGTACACACATGATACACCCACAACCCGCGTAGTTCAAGAATCCCGAAGGCCCTCAGGCAATGAATAAAGCCCCGATCTCTCAACGCACCCAAATCAGTGTTATATTCCTCGGCGTCGTTACATATACCATAAATAATTCAATGTCGTCCCGTCGCCGAGTATTTTTTTATCGCGAATCAAAAAGGATTATTGTCGCGCACAAGCAACGAATCATTGAAGATCAGTCGCTTGATAACGCGGCATAAATATGAAGTAACGCGTTAAGGGAAAGCGAATCGCGTGACGAAGTTCGAGTCTGCACCAAAAAAAAAAAAAAACGAAAAAAAACAACGAAGCTGTCAAAAGCCACATTTTCGACCAATTTTAGTGAAAATTTAGGGTTTTGGGGGAAATTAATGGTAAATTTGTATTTAGGAGGTAAAAATACGTCGATAGGGGCTTGAAAAAAAAAATTGAAATCAAAACTTACGTCCGATTTCGGTCAAAAATAAATTACTTCACTCAATCGTCGATCATTTACTTTCTGCTTCGATTTGGAACTTCATTCTGTGCTCATTCTCTTCGTTATCGTTTGCTCTTTGAAATTCCGTTCGATTAATTGAGCTCCGATTATATTTCGACTTTTGGCAGAATTTCAAAATCGGACCATCGATTTTCGGGCATTTTTCCACTTACCGGGATAACGGATTGAGATATCGAGATGAATCAAGCGGTATTCTCTAAGTCTATTAAAAGCCTTTATAAAACCTCCCCAATAAGTTCATGTCCCTGGAATATGGACGACGCTACGGCTGTTTGAAAGTTTGCGATTTTCGCACTTCCAGAAAAGTGGCCATGAAAGTAGAATCTTTTTTTTTTCGACTTTAAAACCATTTTAAGGGTCCATCTAACAAAAAAATTTCCGCCGGTTAAGAATATTACGGACTTTACGTCGAAAGCTCAAAATTACGTCAGCTAAACGCGATAAACTATTTTTCACGTGGTTGTAACGATTTTGTTATAAAAAATTGTGGATTTCGAGGCAAAATTAATCGTAGATTCTTGTTCAGGGAGTAAAAATACATCTGTATAGGGAAAAAAAATTAAAAACTTAAACTGCTTTCGTACTTTGGCAAACAAAAATGTCTTGACTCAATTGGCTTGACTCAACTGACGTATCTCGTAGATGATCACAAATCTCAATGCGCGCAGCGGCAATTGCTGTGTGCGCGAGAATTTAATAAGGATCGCAAGCTCTCCAGTAGACCGCGTATTTGCTTTAAGTTTCATCGAAATTTTGCTACCTCGAATACTCGAAAGCAGCCTTATCCGCGATCTCGTACGATTGCGCCTTTGCGCTCCCGGAAAACTCGCGGATATATTTGCACGGAACAAATGTGGACTTTCATCGGTATGGCTGGGGAAAGCTTGACGTGTGTAATGGCTGAACGGCGAAAGGGTAGATCTTATATATATATATATATATATATATATATATATATATATATATATATATATATATATATATATATATATATATATATTCCAAGATTCAATGCTTTTCCAGCTGCACAATAATAATCATACGGCATACGTAGACGTATCGAAGCTTTCGACGAGCTTGAGAAAAGATCCAGCTTTACAAACCTCCGCAGTCTGTCGCGGAGCCGGAAAAGTATTTTTTTTTTGACCAGCTCTACCTTACGAAACATTCCATTTCAACTTCCGATACTATAAGAAAAACCGTACAATCTTTTTTTAGTAAAATAATAAATAAAATATAACAATAATAATAGTAACTATGAAGTAACGATAATATGATATCTATTATTATACAATTATTGCAATAATAAATATTAGATTGCCACAACAATGATGATTGTCATTGTTCATCACTATAATAATAATAATGAGTAATGATAACGTAATAAAGGTAACAATAATTAATTAAATAAAACATTTATTTTAGAAAAAAGCGCGGTTTTAAAAAGGACTAAAAGGTATAAAATAATTTCTCGTAGCCCCATACAGATTCCTAACCCAATACAGATTGTCATGAAAATTAGTGATTGTGAATTTTTAATAGCTATAAATATAATTGTAATATTTAAAACGAAAAACGTGGGACGCATGCAATAGAGAATAGTGAGGAGTGTAGGGCGTAGCTGTCGTTGAGAAAACTCACACAACAGTTCATATAATTTGCAGTGCAAAAAAATTGTTAGTGACTTAGGTGAATTATTCATGCGTCAATTATCATTTGCATGCGCCGCATGTTTTTCGTATTAAATCTTACGTTAATATTCATAGCTATTGAAAATTCACAATCACAAATTTTTAAGACAATTTGTATTGGGTTATAAATCTGTATAGGGCTACGATAAATTATTTTATACTTTTTACTCCGTTTTAAGAACCTGGCTTTTTTTAATAAATTTTTTATTCCATTCATTATTTTCTGCTTTTTAGTCTTGTGTTTGTGAAATTTTGCAATCTATTTTAAACATTTTCATGAAATTATGAAAGAGACATGTGGCAAATTTCAGGTTCACTTCAGTTTTTCTTTACCTGATCATATCTGAAATAGAAATAGCTCAAGTTGGCTGGCTGTCTCCTTGACCATCGTAGAAATTGTCACCTGTGCACTATTCACTATTAATTATTATTTTTTATTTTTTTCCTTCACTAAACTATATTTATTTCTTTATTTATTTATTTTTCACAATTTTTTTCCTCTTTCTCTCTCTCTCTCTCTCTCTCTCTCTCCCTCTTACACTTCTTTTATATTTATATTTACCTTGTCTGTCAGTTTGTTTGTTTGTCATCCAGTTCTGAGCTATGTTTGAAGTTTCAAGTCTCTAGCCCATCCGGAAGTTTGTTTAAAATCGATTGCAAAATTTGTACCAAATAAATAGACAGACAAGAAAGCGAGCTAATAAAAACGTGGTAACAAAACATGGCGTAGGAAAGATGACGTGCAACGTCAACGTTGTTTTACCCGAGCGATAAATTTATTATCATAATAAAAATAATAATAATAAACAACAGTAACAATAATAATAATAAAAAGAAGAAAATTCGTTTTCGTTTATGTTGGTCTACACTTTCTAAATCTACAATACATCTATCATATACGTCCGAACATTTGTCTCTCATTTCCTAATGGATTTTCGTCACAGATCGAAAGATGAGAGGCTCCGTCGAAGGGTATAAGATTCCTGCCGGGCGCTCCGCTTGTTGATGGAATCGATTGAGATCCGATCGGAAACAATTTAGTCGAAACGTATAGAGGCCAGAGAGGGGTACGGGCCGAAGGGATGCAAGTCTTTACCGCGCGGTGTCTTGATCGTTTCTCGGTTATCTCAGCTTGCAGAAGAGAAGCTCGATCTCCTCGTCTCGTCTCGACGAATCTTCGTTCTGATCGAATCAACGACAGCCTCTCTTTCTCCCTTTATCTGGCGGCCTTTCCTCCGTTTCAATGCAGCACATCGTGGACGTTGTGGGTGCATCAATATTCTCAGGAAGCAACGTCACTTTTATTCTCAATCTCCCGACTGGAGGATCTTCCAGGCTGGAACCGAAATTCAGCCTTGCCGTCAAGTTCTTCGTTTTTGTTTTTTTTTCGTATACTTCCATGTAAAGGTAATTTTTGAGGCATTTAACTTTCAGGGGGGAAAACCCTTTAGACACCCGAAGATGCGTCATTTTTCATGAATTTTTTTAAGGGTGTGAAAATAATCGCATCATTTCAAAATTTTTATATTATCTTATTACAACTTTCAAGTGTTAAAAAAAAAACACTTTTTTTGAAAACAAAATAAATTGGCGGCGTTATAAGGTATTCCTTTAAGCGTCTTTTGCGTAATATCGAAAAGTGTTAGAGTTTCTCTAATCGCAGCTTGGCAACTTCTCCCTTTCACTATTACAATTAATGTTCTTTTGTAATTAACGCTCTACATCATCCAAATGCAGGTAATAAAAAAAGATGCGGAACAACGATACTCACGTCTTTTTTTCTTTTCTTTCTGCCCGTTGAAGTAGATGTAACACATCAACGTGGAAAAACAATTGAATATCATTGTCCTGCATCGTTTTTTACTTTTGTTACCTTGGTAGATAAAAATGAAAAAAAAATTATCGGGGAAAATAATATTCGATTTTTTGTTTTTTTTTTCCACGTTGAAGTATATATAAATTTATCTATATGTATACATGTGGTATGTCAGCTGAACTGAAACAACTTTTTTCCTGACTTATAGACAACTTTATAGTCAACAATGGTTGACTATAAATCTCCATAGTTAGAAACCTCACTCCTGGTGTAAAAAAAGTCGCCTACCCATTGCCTTTCTGCACGTCCAAAAAATCGAAAGGTCCATCCGGACCGTTTTTGAAATTCTGAAGACGTTTCGATACGTTTCAGACCTCTTTTATCGATTTTTTTACAAAATCACGACTTCTGTTCCAATATTTACTTTTTTTTTGGCGAAATTTCGATTTTGGGGAGATGATTCGACAGTTTGGAAGTCAGAAAAGTTAATTTTTATCTATTTATATTTCAATAGTTCAGCATCATTTATATATATGCGTGTGTGGGTATATAGATTATGTAAAGATATATACACAGTCGAACCTCGATATAATGAATCTCTAGGGAAAAGCAAAAGAGTTCATTATATCAAGTTTTCATTATATTGAGGTTTCTTTATATCGAGGTCATGTTCCAAGAAATTCGTTATATTAAAATGTTAATAAAAAAGATAAATGAAAATTGCTCTAATTTAAACCTTTCTTTCTTTAAAAGAAATATATTAGTACTATAAATATAGTGATATTTTTTAAGGCCTTAGGCCACTCTAGGATCGTCCAAAAATCGATTTTCTTAAATTAAAAATGTACCTTAGTACCTATCAAATGATATTCTAAAAGATTATGGGTGTGAAAAATCTCCAAGTCCTCGATATTCGAATTCTAGCGCAACCCCTCTTGATTCGTGTCGTGACTTTCTACTAACTTTAAACGCGTTTATCTCAAAACTACATTTTTCAAGACGGCCGGACTCATAACTCAAACAAATTTCAACCGATTCACTTGAAATTTTAACTGTATATTTAGAATTACATTTTCTGAAGCAGTACGTAGGATTTTTTTATTATATTGCATAGTTCCTTTTTTATAAACAATTTTCTCACGATTTTCTCATGGCATTTTGTACTTTTTGTTTTAGAAATGCGCCATTTTGACAAAAAAAAACAATATATCATAAAAATCCTGCGTACTTCTATAGCTATTCTTATATATAATCGAAAAAACTTTAGTGTCTCATCATAACTCAAAAATTATAGGAGCTGTTGGTCCGGCCGTAGACCTTCCAGAAATAAAGGCGTATCGGAAAAATGCTGCACAGTCGCCATTTTGACATGTATCGCTGTGAAAAAATAATGTTACATAGTCAATTACGTGTATAATAAAATCCCTATTTTGTAATTCCGATTTATTTTATGGTTTCGCTGAAAAAAAAATCACAAAATATGCCCTGTTTTTTGGCCTCTAGAGTGGCCTAAGGCCTTAAAGAAAGAAAGGTTTAAATTGGAGCAATTTTTACAAGCAATTATCAATTAGAGCATAATGTATATAACACATTATTTTTAAACGCGGATTATTTAAAAATTAAACAAATATTTTGTTCAATTTTAAAAGTTTGCAAGTCTAGAGATTTCACAGCAACAGAGAAGGGGAGAAGGCAATTAAATGAAGGGAATGCATTTACCAAACAATTCGTTATACAGAGGTTTTGTTCACAAAAATTCCTTGTAAAGAGGTTAAGGTTCCTGAATATAAATTCGTCATATCTATAGTTTTTCTTCGTTGTATCAAGGTTTCGGGTGTCTATCGGAAGGGAAGGGACAATACTTCGTTGTATCGAGGATTTCGTTATATCGAGATTCGACTGTACATAGATTTTGTTATTTGGAAAGACTCTAGGGCGTCTGTATATACGAGATATCGCGACGGGGGGAATTTTTGTTGACAACTCCAATATCGAAGTAGATCGAAGCCTGAGAAGAACGTGACATTCGCAATTCGTGTTCGTATCCACGTGTATATATATATATATATATATATATATATATATATATATGGTAAAAGGACATTTCGAAGCCGCTTTATCCACGTAATGTTGGCTATCAGCACATCTGACAGTTTCAAAGACGATCCTCAAATTTCTTTCAAACTAATCGTTGATTCTGAGGACAGAAGGGTCCTTGAAAGGACTTCTGTATAAATGCGCTAACATTTATTTATAAGTAATAACGAAGACTTGGGGTTTACGTAATGTTAAGTATAGAGACAATGGGCTGCTTTCGGGACGGCCCTCGAAATCACCTTTTTTCATACATATATATGTATAGAAAATATATACTATTTTCGAATGTCTCTGCACCCCTGGAGTCGTCATTTTTCTCAGCGTGAAGACTCGAAGATGTGAGATCGAGGAATATGAGAAGAGGTTTACAAAGACTCGAGCAGATCGAGGTCTCGTTCACTCTCCGTTCTTTTTCTTACACAGTGAAAAAACGCTCGTGCGAAATTGCTTCGCGATCCTCTCTCGGCAATGTTCGCTTGGACAGGCTGTATCCACTTTCAGATCATTCTCGAAGCCCTCTCGCCCCCTGTCGCTCCTTCAATCCGTCCCGGTGCCGCATCTCTACTGTTCGCGTTATCCATGGAATTGAAGTATTCCGGTCTGAGCTCCTTGTTACATTTTTACTTTACTATATATCTTTTTGTGTGTGTGTGTGTGTGTGTGTTTTCTGAGACGAGCATGCACTCTGGTTTCACGGATTATTGAAGTCTTGGCAAACGATTTTTGTCGTACTGGATCCTCTCGTTTCGCTTATATATACGAGTATATATATATATATATATATATATATATATGAGGCATTCCACGCCAAATCGACCACCTTCCGCCCCGACCCCTTTCGATCTGGCTGAAACTTTAAAATGTTATTGTTTTCATCGTAAAAAGCTTCTACGATTTTTTCCAAAGTTTTATCAACTTTTAATATTAATATTTATTAATTTATAATAACTATTTACTTTATGCCGCATAAAATAATCCTTTAAAAATAATTTAACATAATTGGAAAACTTTTTAAGTGAGTTAATATTATATACAAAGTATTGAGTATGATAAAAATAACCATTTAAAATTATATTTGGAATTATATTTGGAAAAAATGAAGAAAAAAAATGTTTCAATTTAAAAAAAAAAAATAGAAAGAAAAATCTTACCACAATGGGTCTGGCGGTAAAAAAATGCTAAATGCAGTGCCGAATGTGCTGTTTATCAGTTGCCATCGTAAACTCTGCTATTCTCAGAGGTTATGTAACTCACGTAGACTTGTCGTTCGGTGTTCTGAAACCTTGCGTCCGATCCTTTCAAAACCACAAAAGACCGCGAAACTATTTCTATTTTAAATATAATTTTAAGCTCGAAGAAAAAATCTGTAAAAATTAAGTCATACACCTAATATATATATATATATATATATATATATATATATATGTATACCAATATATGTACACGAACTGGCATACGAAACTCATCCGGGAGTTACACTCGCGTACAACGACAATCCGGTGGTACCTCTTTTTTCTCCATTTTTTTTTATCTCCCCCCTCCCCTCCCCCTCTTCCCCGTGTTTGTTACAATCACTCGGTGTGCAACTCAAATATTGGATTGCCGAAGCGCGCGTATGATATTGTAATGCAGCGTGTGTACACGTTGCAAACAATTGGAAAACTTCTCGACGTGTGTGTGTGTGTAAACATCGCCTGTATCGAAAAGGCTGCGTTTGTGAATGGAAGTCGTAGTTTTATTTTTTTTTTCTATTTTTCCGATCGTACCGTTCGTCATAGGAAGGAAAAAAACAAAAAAATGTTTTCGACTATTTTCGATGACAATGATTGACGGTAAACGTTGTATTTTGCATGCACGTTTCTTTTTTTCGTCTTTTAAAATGAATATCGACAGGTTTTTACCCGAAGACGCGACACGCGATGGATGCCTCGGGGCCTGGTACAACCCTCCCCCTCGACACCGCCACCACCCCCACCCCCCCCCCCCCCCCCCCCCCCCCCCCCGGCCGCCCACCCGCACCTTCCTGAACGTTGCGAGACTCTGATACATCGAGTCGCGTTCCAGGCGAGCTCCGGTACGTAAATTGATACGAATGTAATTGGCATACACGACAACAGACATTATATGGATAAGAGGGCTGACGGAGGTTGATGATTGTTAGAATTATTCGAATATGGGACGGGGGAGGTTCGACATTGATCGGCTTTGTCCTTTATTAGCATGGAGATGAAATTATTGCTTGGAGTGGAAAGAATCAAGGATAACATGAAATATTGAGTATTGTATGTATTGGGTCTATGCATAATTCCGTAGAGAAAATCAACGAAATTTCAAACGCAAAATATTTATGAAAAAGAACGATATTAATCAACGAAATATTTTTCATTTTGTTCATTGACTTTCTACCATCCCGCCACGAGCTTTTATTACTCCTCTTTCATAGAGGTCCT
>OZ010716.1:27121587-27270493 GCA_963932345.1 Ophion ventricosus
CCAGAATTTTTGCAAGTGCCGCGCACGTTGCGCGTACATGGGAGAAAAATCCATAACGAAGGATTGAATTCGCAGTCACGCGCGGTGTACGCTGCACGACAGATATTCGAAATTTAGTTGATTAGAAACAACTGTGTGTGTGTTTTGTTGCAGATCAAATGAATCGCGAATATTTCTCGTTCTATATATACAGGAATAGAAAATAGGATGTAATGAAAAGGATCTAAAGTCATGTGGCAATATTCCTGCACGCAGCGAATTCTTTGCGAACAAACATTTGGTCTCGTAGCGACTCTAATTTTTCCGTATTTGTTGAGATCGAAACTCTAGATGTATACAAAATATATATGGAGTGGGTAAAAAAAAAGTATTTGCACACCTCGTGTTTTTCAAATTATTCTGCGAAAAAAAAAACATACTTAAACATTTTTTTTCTCGAAGAAAAATAAAATGTTCGAAAAAACTTTTCGAAAAAAAATAAGATGCTAAATCATTTAATTTTGTTTTTTTGCAGGATAATTTTAAAAACACGAGGTGTGCAAATACTTGTTTTACCCACTGTATAAACGGAGAAAGAATATTTCGAGCCTTAGCTGCACGTTTGACTCTTTTGAGGACGTGTTTAACATTTTTTTTAAAAACAAGTCGTTGATTTTGGGGACAGAAGGAATCTTGAAATGTACTTACATTTATGAAAAAGTGATATTGAAGAATTTGAGATTTACGTAACGTTGAGTATGGGCAGAGGGGGAATTAACAGCTATGGAAAAGGTCCTCAAAGTCGAGTGTCTTAAAAATCAGCTTTCCCCATATTTACATTTATATTTGGTGCCCGTGAAAAGATCGATTTTTTAATACTTTTGTTTTTGTTTGTTTTTAGAGTGTTGGGTTGACGAGGTTGGTATTTTACACACAATTAGTGCATAATTTTGCCAAGTTTGAGGTTTTAAAAAAATTTCAAATATTGATGAACCAGGAAGTTATTATTATTCAAAGAAAGTGCCATCGTTGCTGCATGGCCAATCGGTGTAGAAACTTCTGGCGACTAGGCTCATCTGAAAAGAGAAATAAAAAAATCTACTTTTCGTATAACAATGAAACTTGCGTATGAGCGAATAATTTTATGAAATTTAGAAAATTACGTAGATGGCTAGCTGTAGAAAAATGTTCGATTTTTCACCTTAAAAAACAACTTTAACAATTTGTTATCGACAAATGGACAAACATATGGAAAAATCATCTGCTCATAGGATAGAAAATTTTATGAACTATGCTCTTTTTGGATTTAAAGTGAAACGGGCTAAGATTTTGAGATACTACTCTCGTTTCATGAAACCTAGTGTTCGAGAAAAAGGCAAAAGAAAAAAGGATAAACCGGAGCAGGATGGTTCGCCGTAGCATAATGGGCGATCTGACCCTTCACAATAAAACCTCGTAACTCGCTCGATTTTTGCAATTTTCACAAAATCTTTGTTGCAAATTTAAGATATTACTGGATCGACCGTCGGGCAAAAAGTTTATCCAAAATGGGCGAATCGTGGATTTACAAATCTAGATCATGTCGTATATGTGCCTTACAAATATCTAATTTAATGATAAATTAATACTTAAAAATGTTGATTTTCCATTTTTAATAATAATTGAAGTCAAATTCGACGATATTGGCGTGTGCTTGACTGAGGTTTTGTCAGTGACTGTACATCTGTTTCAACTGGCCAACAAAAAAATGTCTCAATAAAAAAAAATAGAATACGTTCAAATCATCTCATTATTATCAATAATTACCCAAAAACTCAATATATATTGAGTTTTCCAATGATACTCCTCATTACTTTAATTAATTTCTCGACGATTACTCAGTCGATTTATTTGAAACTTATCATAATCAATCGCTTGATCCTAAATCTTGATGATATAATATTTTCAAAATTTACGGCGATTTAGTTCCATTTTTTTTGCAACCATTAACGTCTGCAGAAGCTGTTTTCCCATAAGCGACCGTGTTAAATTCATACGTTCATAACTACTAAATTATTTAGTGAAAAATTGTAAAATAATTAATAGGAGCTGTTGGTCAAGCCGGTTGACCTACCAGAAATAAAGGCGTCATCGGAAAAATGCTGCACGGTCGCCAATTTGACATATATCGCTGGGAAAAAATAATTTTGTATAGTCAATTACGTGTATAATAAAACCCCTATTTTGTAATTCCGATTTATTTTATGGTTTCGCTAAAAAAAAATCACAAAATATGCCCTTTTTTTGCCTCTAGAGTGGCCTAAGGCCTTAATACAGTCCCTTGCAGCATGACAACTCTCTCTCTCCCTCTCTCTCTCTCCCTCTCTCTCTCTCCCTCCCTCTCTCTCTCTCTCTCTCTCTCTCTCTCTCTCTCTCTCTCTCTCTCTCTCTCTCCGCAAAACCGAACGTGCGTCCAATCATTGCAAACCCCAGCATGAAACTCCATGTACAAAATTGGTTAACATATATATGAATGTGTGTCCATCCCAGCCGTACTTCTGACAGAACGCGATACAATCCCGTTGTCCGGGGAAACAGCTCGCACGCTCGCACCGGGGTTTATTGACTGTGTGTTTCAAACGGTCCAGGTGAGGCCAGCAGGTCGCGCGAGAGTTTTGTCGAGTACGAAGCGCGCGGGTTTTGCATAGCGAAAATGAAAAATTTAAAAAAAAACAAGATCGTTCCTATACCTGTCACCGACTCGCGTATGCCGTGCCTTGTGCCATTCTTGGCACAAGAATTACAACTTGTATGCGTTGTAATTCTATAAAATCCGAATCGTTGCACCGATTTTGCGCCAAATTTGGCACGGACAGTGCTCACGGATGATACTGCTGTAATGCTGGAAGGAAAAAAAAACATTTAATCAGTGCAACGTGCGCGCGTGCACTTTTTTTTATTCCAATTACATTTTTAATCCAAACAAAACAAAACGAAAAAAAAAACAAGGTTTGAGAAAACATTTTTTTTTAATACAATTGCATTTTTAACCCAAACAAACACAAATAAAAAATGTTCAAAATGATGGCCTTACGGTTTCAAACGTAAACTAACGCGGCGGATAAATAATTGATAAATGAAAAATCTTGTCGATAAAGAAGAACGAAAAAAATGAAAAAACACGATTTGCGGAAATTCCTTTTAAATTACAATTGCATTTTTAAGCCGAACAAACCCAAATAAAAGATGTTTAACATTATGGCCTTCCGGTTCCGAACGTAAATTAATGCGACGGATAAATAATTAATAAATTAAAAATCGGGTCGATAAACAAGAACCAAAAAAAAAGGAAAGAAAACAGGTTTTCAGGAAACTTAAAAAAAATTAAAATTGCATTTTTAATCTAAACAAACCCAAATAAAAGAAGTTTAAGAATATGGCCTTCCGGTTCCAAACGCAAATTTCTACGGCGGATAAATAATTGATAAGTTAAAAATCGAGTCGATAAAGAAAAACGAAAAAAAAAGAAAAAAAGAACAGGATTTGAGAAAATATTTTAAAAATTACAATGATATTTTAATGAAAAAATTACAATGATATTTTAATGAAAAAATTACAATGATATTTTAATGAAACAAACCCAAATGAAAGATGAATATCTTTCATTTGGGTTTGTCTGCGTTGAAAATATCATTGTAAATTTTTAAATATTTTCTCAAATCCTGTTTTTTTTTTGCGTTTTTCTTTATGAACTCGATTTTATACTTTTTTAACTTTAATGAGAGATATTCAAAATGATGGCCTTCCGGTTCCAAGCGTAAATTAATGCGGCGGATAAATGATTGATAAATTAAAAATGGACTCCCTGCGGATACTGAGACAAGCATTTCGAATAACAGTGCCCATCGTGTTCCTCATCGAATCGCGACTGAAGTGGCCTACATCATTATGTATGAAGTTGCTTCGTATTATTAAAAAAAAAAAAAAAAACGAAAAATCCTTCAAAAAAATGTCCGAAAATAATGGCCAAATGAAAAAATGTTTCGGAAAAAAGTGACCTGTTTTTTTGTTACCGTCGAATAAGATGCCGATATGAAAAATGTAGGTTTCTATTGAAAAAAAAAAATGTTGACCTTGAAGTCACCTTGAAAACGTCCACTAAATAAAAAAGTTATGTCTCAGGATTACGTGTCTCAGGATTTTTCGATTTACTTCGTTGTTACCGAGTTATTTCGATGTCTCAGGACAAACGGAACACCCTGTGCATATACATATATAGCGTTTTGTCATTTGTTCGCAACGTTGCGAAACAAAGGGAGATCCTTCGTTGTGAGCTTCGCGACCTTTGACCCCGGAGGTAACTCATCTCCGATTCCGCATATCCTTGCTGCGACGTTAGTTCTATGCAACGTGCCCGCACCTTTCCGCAAATCCCAACCTTTGCAACCCTTTCCCGCTGAAGCGAGCGTTTCAGGACCTCGACTGAAAATGTCTTAATTAATCCAGCGTCGCTGTATCACTATACGTGCCCGCGTACCGCGTGCACACAAGAGCTTGTGTCCGATTTCACGGGCGACGAATTAATTAGTCTCGAGGATGTGTTTCCAGCGGCAAGCTTGACGATGAAATTTTCATCGCGGTGTGCGTGGGTGTGCGTGTAGATTGCCACCGCGTGAGTACGTGAAAAAAGGCTGAGAACATAGTTTTAAATACGGTAGACCATTTTTAATACCTTGGACCATTTAAAGTACTGTGGATTATGGCGAATGTCATGAACCACCCGTGCAGAAATATTATCATGGACACAGTCCGATTCGGACTAGGATCCTGATTTCTCAATCTGAATCCAGTCGGATACTCGTACTAAAGTTTCTTCGATTATATTAGGTGTATGACTTAATTTTTACAGATTTTTCAGCAAATTTATTTAGTATAAAAAAAATAGAGAACAACGAACTTAATCTTGGAAATATTGTCCATCGTTTTCTATGATCTTGCCCCAGCTCTCGGGTAACTACGAATGCCGTCGCGAAAGAAACTTGCAGGCTTCGAGGCGATAAAATCATCGACGAATTTACGCACATCGTCCAGCGTTTTGAACTGTTTATCCACTAAGGCGTGCTGCATTGACCGGAACAAATGGTAGTCGGATGGGGCCAAGTCTGGTGAATATGCCGCGTGCGGGAGAACTTCCCATCCCAAGTTCAAGAGGATCTTCTGAGTCGCGCGAGCCACGTGAGGTCGAGCGTTGTCATGCAGCAGTATGATTTGCCTGCTTCCTTGCCCAGTAAATAGCCTTTTCTGATCAAGTTCTTCGCTCAGTTGTTCAATTGGCAGCTGTAGCGTTCCGCAGTCACCGTCTGACCAGTTTCCAGGAGTTCGTAATAAAGCACACCCTTCATATCCTGTCCAGGACGCGGCTGGTCACTAAGATCGAAATCACCACTTCTAAAACGTTTATACCAATAATTACACGTTTCATAAGACACAACGTCGACACCAAGAACACTACAAATTGATTCCCGTGCTTTAGAAGCATTTTTTCCTTGTTGGAATTCGTATAAAATGCAGTGCCGAATGTGCTGTTTATCAGTTGCCATCATAAACTCTGCTATTCTGAGAGGTTATGTAACTCACGTAGACTTGTCGTTCGGTGTTCTGAAACCTTGCGTCCGATCCTTTCAAAACCACAAAAGACCGCGAAAATATTTCTATTTAAAATATAATTTTAAGTTCGAAGAAAAAATCTGTAAAATTTAAGTCATACACCTAATATATAAGAATAGCTATAGAATTACGTAGGATTTTTTTGATATATTCTTTTTTGTCAAAGTGGCGCATTTCGAAAACAAAAAGTATAAAATGCCATGAGAAAATCGTGAAAAAATTGTTTATAAAAAAGTAACTATGCAATATAATTTAAAAATTCGACGTAGTACCTCAGAAAATGTAATTCTTAATATACATCTAAAATTTGAAGTGAATCGGTTGACATTTGTTTGAGTTATAAGTCCGGCCGACTTGAAAAATATAGTTTTGAGATAAACGCGTTTAAAGTTAGTAGAAATGCACGACATGAATCAAGAGGGGTTGCGCTAGAATTCGAAAATCGAGTACTTAGAGATTTTTCATACCCATAATCTTTTGGAATATAATTTTATAGGTTCATGGTACATTTTTAACAAAACAAAAATATCGATTTTTGGAAAATCCTAGAGTGGCCTAAGGCCTTAATGAAATTCGTCCGCAGTTATGCCAAAATGTAATTGAAAATTTGGTCAAAAGAGTGAACGTTTGCAAACAGGAACGAGACGGCCATTTATCGGATATTTTGTTCCACACATAACCTCCATGTTTGTACCTTATATTGTATTAAAATAAAAATAATCGTAATATTCAAATAAATAATACGTTTTATTAATAAATCAAAATGTCAAGTCATTTTGAGACACCCTTCATTATACGTACGCAACGCGGCAAACGACTCGCCCGTGTGCGTCGCTAGTAGTTCAGGTCAGTTTTAGTCAGACGCGGAAGATCGCTAAAGCCTTTTCTTTCTTCTTTTCTTTTTTTTTCCAACAATGCAAATGGCAAAATTCAAATCATACCAATACTCTCATCTCTCTCTCTCTCTCTCTCTCTCTCTCTCTCGGCATCCCCGGAGTACTATATAATTTTATACCGACAGAAGGAGCGGCGGCAGAGGGAGGGGGTGGCAGTGCGGGGGCAAACGTCAAAGAGAGTTTTTTTTTTCATTCGTTTGCACCCGCGCGAAAATGATTGCGCGGCGACCGCAACCGCGGCGATTTCGTTGCCGGAAATGCATTGGTGTTACTCAATGGGTAATTCAGGAGCGCTCTATCCATCCACCTTTACATCGATCACTTGTGCGAACATATAAACACGAATCGTGGATGTAAACCGCGCGCGGGCGAAATAATTAATCGCTGGCTGTCAAAAGCACGCGCGCAGAATTGCCCTGGGCCGGGCAATTATACCGATAGTATAAAGGTTCGCACGGTCCAGCGGTTATCGCGTGCCTAGCTCGCGGCTCGCGCGAACATCGAATCGAACAGTAAGCGGGATCAACCGAGCTCCGGATCAACTGCACTCATATACACTGGCCAAAAAGGGCACTCGCTATTTGCCCATTCTGAACTCAATTATACGAAGAGCAAGCTTCGTTAAATGTCTTCGACTGTTGCCGTGCAAAAATTTCTTAGGGATACCTAAGGCGGACACCTACTTTAGATGCTTCAAAAAATCAATTTTTTATTTTTTTTTCATAAATCGTTAGCAAAATATCTTAAGAATACACCGTGAAAAGTTCAAAACGATATTCGGATTGCTTTTCTAACGATAAAGACTCGCCGCTTGACTCCCAAGCGCGCTCAGGTATCCACGAGCGCTTAGTAAAGTAGTTTGTTTGGGTTTGTTTGGGTTTTCATAACCTAAACAAACCCAAACTCGACCGTTTGGCGATTAGCTCCAAAACATCTCCATTCTGGGTACAAAATAATCGAGGTAGCGGCATTTCTTGCTGCTATTTTATTCGATGAAAGGAATTCAGCCCTACTCATGATTATGAATGAACTACAAATCGTAGTTGGCAGGCAGAGCTACGGATATGCCGAGCAAATGGATCAGATGCGCGTGGCTCGGCAAAATAGAAAAAGTTTATTAGAGACAAAAGAAGCTCGAAAAGCTCGTAAAGAGGAAATGCAAGCTTCAAATGAGTTGCATGAGGAAGAGGAAGGACTGCTGTATGATGCTGGAATCGTTGATTAATCGGTAAAACACTTTATCATTTGATTAAACAGATTTGACTTTGAGTTTTTCGTTTGTGAAACTTTAAACGTGTTTTTCTCGAAACGACATTTTTTCAATTTGCGGCAATCATAACTCAAAAACTAATTGATGGATCATCTTCAAATTTGGAACGCGTTTACATAATATACTTTATTAAAACATGAGCCTAAAGTTGGAAAGATTGAATTGTTTAAAACATATTTATTATTGCAAAATGCCGGGAAAAAATGCTAAAAATCGATCATTTTTTTTCAAACACTTTCCAACATTCAATTCTCGATTTTGTTTCCAAAATGTAGGTTCATGTTCTTAAAAAACATCTCAAGAATGTATGAAAATTTGTTGGATTATTTCAGATGCGAATTGCGAGCTGCACAATTCCCGCAAGTCGACAACGACGATGAGGACACGCCAAGGGACACAGCGATTTACACCTTAATTAATGCATGAAATAACTTGAAAAAATTACCAGAGATGTATGAAAATATGAATAAATTATTGTCAGAGTTGTGGAAATTTCCGTTTTTTTTTTCACAATAAAAAAAAATCCAAAAAATCATCTAATTTTCGGTCTCCTAAAGTGGTTGCCCGCCCTAAGTTCCGATTAGATCCCGATCGAGATATGATACGGATTCCCTACAAGGGATATCCTCATCGGTAGTCTCGCCAAGGCGTTATACTATAGATTTTTTTTTTATTTTGAGGACTCATTCAGGACACGATTAAATGATTATCTGCAAAATTTCAAAAGGATTCACCGGTCCGTTTTCGAGATATTGGCAATCAAAGATTTCATGGTTTTACACGTGTTCTTATTATGGAGAGCAGTGGAAAATTTTACACTTCACGCAATAACTTCGAAACTTGTCTACAGATTTGTTTTTTTAATTCTCAATAACAGAGGAACATATGACGCCGTGGGTAAAAAAAATCCGATTGAATTGAAATTTTTTAAAACTTAAAATTTTGCCGATTTTTTCATATTCATCCAGTAATACCTTGATCCTCGGAAACAAAAAGACGGCTAAATTATTATTATCGCTGAATGTATCGAGTGGTACAGTGTTCTCCCGAGGCGGAATTCATACCGGAAAAAAAAAACTTCGCTTTTTTCATCCACTCGATTTTTTTTCCCCCCATTCAGTTCGCAATCGCTCACAGCAATTTCAAAAATACTACCCAAGGAAGAAATAAATACATCGCGTGATTTATTTTTTCCTAAATCAACAACGTTGTTTGGAATGATTTGCAAATAAATCATAATAGTTCTCTCTAACGTACTTGATTTGAACAGAGCTAAGTTTGTTTTTCGGAAGAAAGGGAGGCGGGGAAGGTTTGTTATACATTTTCATTCGATGGCTGTGGGCTTTCACTCGTTTATCGCATTTGTGATCCCAATAGGTCACCAAGTCAACCCAGTGAGCCGGGCAAAGCTCTTCGCTCCTTCTCGTGCAACGGGACGGAAAATTCCTGTTACATCCGTATAATTCTGTTTTATCAGATCACTCGAGCGCACTATAACGACAAGTGTAAATAACCGTGGGCCCTCTCGTCTCTCCCTCTCTCTCTCTCTCTCTCTCTCTCTCTCTCTCTCTCTCTCTCTCTCTCTCTCTCTCTCTCTCTATCGCTCAATTCTCTCGTCCGTAGAAAAGCTCGCTCGTTTTTCTCAACGAAAATAACGCTTCATTTCCGGACTTTGATGTTTAATGTAATGTTTGATGAACGTACACAAACCCGTGCGCGCGCGCACACGAACAACACAGTGAACAAAATATCATAATGGTAATTGGGTGTTTTCGAAGCTTATCACGAATTGGCGAACGTTCCGATTTTTCCAACGAACAAATACGTCGCTACGAAATATAAGTTATCATTAAAAAAAAAAGTGTTTTATTTCTATGATTATGAAATTAATTGAATTTTTATGATTATGAAATTGATTGAAATATGATTATGAAAAAATTGATTCTAAAAATGAAGAGAACTATACGTTATTGCGCGTTATTTTTTTTTTTTTTGTTCGTTTATATTTTTCATAATCTTCAATTTATTATTCGCGTCGTTATTATTATTGCTGCTGTTGTTAGTATTGTTAGGTTTTTGTAATAGACTTATTGCCCGGGCGACACACTTCCTCAGTTCGCACTGGAAAACATTCACCTACACTCAGGGATTAGACTTCGTCTTAATCTAGACCTTAATCTAGACAATAATGATGGGCGACACTCCAGGGTTCCGACACCAGATCGGCTACCGCCGAAGCCAAAAAAACGCGTTAAGGCAGTAGTCTGCTTTAGGAGCCGAAAAAAAAGCGTTTTTTCAACAATTTTTTTGAAAGGGAAGGAAATGATTGCGGTAAACGAAATTTTGAGACGATAGTATATTATATTCAAGCTTTAAAAAACAATTTTTATTATTACAAATTATTGAAATTTGCCAAAGTTGTAACGATTTTTCTGGGGCGCCTGGAGTGTGCACTCGTAAATCGGTGCCGGTGATGGAGGTCGTGCGATGCATCTGAAACAGTGGAACCAAATTTTTTTTTAGTTTTTATAAGTTCCTTTTCTATATGAACTAAAAAAATACCGAAGAAATGACGAAATTCCAAATTTTTTCGAAGTTTGAAAAAAAATTCACTTTTTTGAAAAAAAAAATTCACTTTAAGTTGCAAAACAAGTAATTTAAATAGTACTTTTGTCCAACTTTTTTAGTTCAAATAGAAGATAATTCAATACTGAAGCTAGATCACTTTGGTTTTTTTCGATCGGACATATATTGTTTTTACTATCGCCGGCACCGTTTTCCAAAACTTGTGAAAATGAAAACTCGAGAAAACGGGCTGTAAAGTTCTGCCCGAGCATTCGCACCTGCTCGACGCTCGGCCACTAAAACTGATCTAGCTTCGAAAATATGTCGAATTGGCCTCTAAAATTTTGAACACATATTCTTGGATAGTTTTGGAATAGATTTAAGACAAAAACGAAAAATCGATTTTTTGAAGCCTGTAAAGCAGACTACTGCCTTAATATCGCTCCGCGATAGCCGCTCCCTCAAGCTAGAGGGTGAGCGGCTACCGCAGTCCACAGGCAATCGTGTTGCCTGTGTAAACGGAGGAATCGAATGACAGCCGCCTTCTGGATCTGACCTGCTACACCGACAGAAAAATTCTTTTGATATTAACTAGATGCGTCTATTTGATTTTTTTTTGTTTTGTTTGAATTAACTAGATTTTTCGTGAAATCAAATTTTTCCTATTACATTCCATTATTAAAATTATTCATTTTAAATATATTTATTCATTCAAATCAAGATCTATTTAATATCCTCCAATAACTAAATATTTTATTTATTCCTAATAAATCTTTAACTCGGTTTCATCTGGTAGTATAAGACAAAAGAGACAGATGAAAAATGATACACGATTCATTCTCTCAAAAATCTCATGGCTTTGTTTTCATTAGAAGTCTGTTGTAACATTCTGCAGTTAAGGATACGTCTTTCTGTACATAAATAGTCGCGCCTGTTAATAAATGGCACGACGATGCTTTTCGTTTTTTTTTTCCAAATAAACGCCTTGTTAGTGAAAAAAAAGAAAAATAAGGTAACTTATTTTTCTCCGGACTTTTATGTCATGAACCTATATTCATTTCTCGTATTCATGCGATATATCGTGTTTTATCTTTATTGATTTAATTTGAATCTAATCTTTATTTATCTAATTTCAATATATTTAGTGTTTAAAAAGTATAGCTTGAGCAAATTTAAAAAATATATTTGAAACAAATAGGGTCGTAGTACGCCGTGAGACAAGGAAAAAACCTATTTTATTTAAGGCCTTAGGCCACTCTATAGGCTAAAAAAAGGGCATATTTTGTGATTTTTTTTCAGCGAAATCGAGTTGCGCTAGAATTCAAAAATCGAGTACTTAGAGATTTGTCACACCAATAATCTTTTCGAAAATAATTTTATAGGTACTAAGTTACATTTTTAAGAAAAAAAAATCGATTTCTGGAAAATCCTAGAGTGGCCTAAGGCCTTAAATAGATCCTATTTAAATTGAATTTTTTTTTTTGGCTCTGTAGCAACCGGACCCTGGATTTGCAAACCGGTGTGCCGGCGAGACTTGATCCAAAACATTCCTTCATCCCCCCGATTGCGCCAATGATGACGACAACGAGAGTTACCCTTATTATTATTATTATTATCGTTCTTATTATTTTAATTATTATCTCCATAATCATTATCATAGGAAAAGACTCCAAGACATTATTTCCTGTCGACCATCGTACCTTTAGGGCACTTGCACGCAACCAAACATCTCAAAAACGCCCCCCCCCCCCCCACCACTCCAGAAAACATCCATCCACTTTGCTCCAAATTGCATTAGAAAAATCGTTGAACACGTATAGTTTGTAGTGCCTCGTGAATAGTAGAACTATACATTATGCCGAAGAGTACGTGAGCACATGAGAATTTATGACGTGCCCCTCACGCCCCAGCGCATTGTCGTTTGTCGAAGACGCGTTGTATGGCGACGAAAGTCCTCCGGGAGAGCGCGTAGCTAGCTCGAAAAATATCGGGAAACGTAAAAAGCTTCCGTCGTGCTTGGTATATATATATATAAATATGTCCTGGAGCAAACAAATTGCCATTGAAGATATATCGTCCCGATTGCATCGAGAGCCCAGAAGTCGAGAACTTTACCTCTTTTTGGATTTTTTATTTTTCTTCACGCGCCGTCTTTTTTTCTTCTTACGAGGATACATCTTAAGCACAATTCTTTCCTCAACATTCACCGCGACGTCATAGCGATCCTTGCACATGCAAGCTTTATTTATATATATATATATATATATATATATATATATATACTGTGACGTGATGTACCGGCCAATAGGGACAAACGTGTTTTCACTTTTGACGATTTTTCACAAGAATTGAAGGTTTTGAGAAAAATAAATGGCAAATACATGTACAGGGAATAAAAAATACATCGATTGGGACTTATAAAAATTATTAAAAATCTAAATTTCTTTCGCGCCTCGACTAAAAAAAAGTTGCTTTACTAAATCGTCGATCATTTCTTTTCTGCTTCGATTTAGCACTTCAATCTATGCCCATCCTTTTTCCAATCGTATCCTTTTTGAAATGTCGTTTGATTCATCGAGCTCCGATGATTTATCGATTTTTGGCGTAATTTCAAAGTCGGACCATCGATTTTCCCTTTTTTCCATCCCCCTTTGCCTGTTCTTTGGCCACTTGCAGTGCACTTGAAGAATCAAGTGCACTAATCGATATATCTAGATGAGTCAAGCAGCGTTCTCTAAGTCTATCAAAATCCTTTTTAAAGAGGTTGGAGCGGTCCGGTTGAGTCAAATGACGGTTTATGCGTTTTTTTTTTCTTTCAATAAACCTCAAAAAAAATGTATACGAGGTATAGTTTTATTCTATAGATGATAGTTTTTATAAAATATATAATTAGAGGGCAAAATTATGCATTTTCATACCTTTATTATGTGAAAAAGAAAAACCCAAAAAACTACCAGCTTGAAAAACTATAACATTATTGATTATTATGAAAGAGCCGTGATCTTTTATTAGATTAAAAAGAGTTTCGAGCGAAAATAGTCAAAAAAAATCTCACAGAATAATTCTGAAAAAAATCCAGGCGATCCAGTATAAACTTACGCAACTTTTTATACCTTTGAAACTTCCCCTAAAACCATATAGTTCTTGAGTTATGTTGCATTTTCCAAAATTTGTCTTTTTTAGCCAAAAAAGAAGTAAGATTGCGTAAAAAAATCGTACGAAACTTTCTAAAAAAACGAAAATGGAGCTTCTACCACCCCTTTCAAGTTTATCATGGATAAAAATAACAAAAAAAAATTCTATAAGTTATGCGCCCAATTCTCGATGGTTGAAAAATAGCCGAAAAACGGTCACGTACAAAAGTGTGTACCGGGACGAAAAAAAATCATAAAAAATATTTCAAAAAAGCAAAACAAAGCTAAATTTGTTCCCTTCGAAACGCCGTTCGTTAAATTTGGATATCTTCTTTTTTTACGCCGCCATCTAACTTTTAGTGCGGCAAGAAATATTGACTAGTGTATCCAAACTTTTGAGCGGTGGTGTATAAATATTTTTTTAAATCTTGCATTGTGGGTAACACTCCAACCTCCTTAAAACTCCTCCATCAAGTTTATGTCACTGTAATAGAACCGATGCTACGGCTATTTAAAATTTCGCGATTTTGGCGATTTTACGAAATTTACAAAAACGTCCGAGAATCTCAAAAATGCTGGGTTTTTCCCTTAGTGAGAAATTTGATATTCTAATAGGTCATGATCCAATCTAGGAACCCCCTTAAGTATGACCGGATATTGACAGGACACTCTCTATATATATATATACATATAGATATATATATATATACAACCAACAGCCACCATACCCAAGGCTCTAAAAAATGTTCCATAATAAAAATGGATTCTCGCCTCGTGTGGAATTCTCCTCATATAAAATGGATCCACCGCTAACGTAGTGCGCGAACACACACGCGCACGCGAAGACGTGAGAAAAGCACGCGTGCGTTTTTTCCACCTCGCGACAACTCGGTCGTACGTAATTTATGATCTCGTCGTTCTCGTCACCGCGAAACTCAACCGCCCTACACAACCCCGCACTCACCCCCGACGCGTTACATCACCGGTAGAGAATATTGCGTGCACTTTCGGTGCACTCGAACAACGGAGGAAATAACGGAACAAGGGTATATGCGCTAGAGGGATGGAGTATGAGAGCGCTGACTATAAAGAAAATATGACTGCTTCGAGATCTCGTTTCTCTCATAGGTGTAGAAGTATGAAACCGGATTTTTTTTGTAAAAATGACACGTCTGTTTAAAAATGATAAAAATTATTTTATTCAAAATAATCTACATTGCTATTTATACATTTTTCCCACCTTTCCGGCAGTTTATGAATGCCACGCCAAAAAAAGAGTTCTTCTTTTGAAGCGAAGCAGTTGTCGAGCCATTTTCGTACATTTTCATACGAATTGAAGCGTTGTTTAGCGAGAGCGTGTCCCATTGATGCGAATAGATGATAATCGGACGGAGCCAAGTCTGGAGAATAAGCCGCACGCGCTAATATTTCCCAACTGAACCCGTCGATCGTTTCCCTGACCCGTTTTGCTGTGTGTGATGGAGCATTATCATGGAGCAAAATGACATTGTGTAGGAAAAAAAAATTGAAAAAAAAATCTGAAAAAATTCTCGCGAACTCAACGAAAACCAATTGAACTTTTTACTATCTTGAGGTTTTCCTTGAATCCTTGTCGTTTTCGCGTTAAACGTTATTTTTAGAATTGTCTCTTTTTTTCAAAAAAATCAAAATATCTTTAGAAAAAAAATTGTACGAGGCTTAAAAAAAAAAAATTGAAGCTTAAACTTTCCCCTTTATGGTTCCAGTCAAAGAAATGCATTAAAAAAAATTTCTTCAAACGGGGTCCACCAGAAAACGAACAAAAAAAAGGCAAAAAATGGTCGTTTTCGAAAAAGGATACTAGTCGTAAAAAAAGTAGCAAAAAATTTTCAAAGAAAACCGAATGAAGATGAATACCTCCCCTTCAAAATGCCGTTTATTAAATTCATTTATGTCAACTGTCGGCGAAATGGCATAAAAAATCATTTCGGAACTTTTTTGAATTTTTGTCCGGAAACTTTTCGCCGGTAGTGTATATATATATATATATATATATATCAAGAATTATGTTTTTCGATTTTATTTTTCTATAAACTTTCATACAAATTGGCCCAGTCCCTAAAATATATTCAGCTTTCATCCTGAATATTTTCTTTTCTATATGAACGCACACAGAGAGTCAAATAAATGTGATTTCGAATCTCCGAACTTTCGTTCAAACAAATTCTACTCTCTCCTTATCTTCCGAACGTTTCTACATTGATCCATAATTATTCGCACAAAGAAAATTCCACAAATATTCCACAAAATCCAAAAATTCCTATATAACCATAAAGCGACGCAGACGATGTGAGAAATTATTCTTAGATATAACTGTACAGTCGATGTTTGTTAAATTTCAAAACAGGAGGATTTACCACTCCAAAACAACCCCAGCTCTCTCTCTCTCTCTCTCTCTCTCTCTCTCTCTCTCTTTCGAGATATACAATGTTTATACGTATATGTGCTCTCATGAACGCATGTATTTACGAGAGGAAAAGCACTACGCGCTATGCCAGCTTGCGCCGCTTATCACACCAATTCTCGAGAGAGTAACACCTCCAATAACGATAAACGTTTTCTCGAGTACGTGTACACGTACAGAGACGTAACAAATGCATTCATGTATATATATATATATATATGTGTGTGTGTGTGTGTGTGTAAAAACATATGCACGACGGTGTAGTGCTGGCAAAGCTCTTCCCAGGTAATAAAAGCAGTACATGCGCAGCGTAATATAAACGAGTGTTTTACGTAGAGACTCTGATGCTCCTCGAGATTTCACGTAGATGCATAAACTTCACAAATGTAACGAGTTAGGGCGTGAATGTCCCTATCAGGTCTCAAGCTCGATACCACCCATGCACATGCACCGTGGTCCACGTAGTGCCGTTGGGCTTTTTTTGTCAGCGGCATTGATGGAGCCAAACATTTTTTCTGGGGGTGGGGGGGGGAGGCAAGGAGAGTCCACCCAGCCGGATAAAAATTTGTTTTGATAAAAATCGGCTTTTTTTAAATAAAATTTACATAATTGTCGATAATAACGTAACACGCATGAATTATTAAACCTGATTAAATCACATTTACGTGTTGACATTAATATTGCTCTTGCAATACCTTGAAAAATAATCAACTAATTTTTCATCATTCTTTAATCCAGTTACCCGTCTTTAAATTTTACTTTCAGTAGGCACTTAATAAAACAAGTCTTAGTTTTCGATTTTTTCTGCCAATCAGCCCAAAACTTTTTCGACTGGAATGTTTTTTTTTTTAACAATGTCATTCTTCGTGTTCAGCAGTGACATATGAGAGAATTGTTCCTGAAGCATTGTGATTCTAAGCCACATTTTTGTTCGCATTGTGGTAGAGAACCTTCTCTCACAGCCGGCGGAGCTTACTGACAATATTACTCCTTTTTAATATGCTTTTGTTAATTTTTCAGCATTCATTTCATCGTTTTTAAATTGAAGTACACCGCCAAAATAAAATATTTAATTTAAATAGGATCTAATTAAATCAAATAGGTTTTTTACTTGTCTTGCAGCCTACTACAACCCTATTTGTTTCAAATATTTTTTTTTGTTCAATCTATTCTTTTTAAGTATTAAATACATTTAAGTTAAATAAGTAAAGATAAAGCACGATATACCGCACGAATGGGAGAAAGGAATATAGGTCCATGGCATACAAGTGCGGTGAAAAAAAGTTAAATGTTTTTTCTTTTTTTTTTCACTAAAAAGTCTGTTATTTGGAAAAAAAGAATCGTCGTGCCTTTTATTAATAGGCGCGACTATTGATGTATAGAAAGACTAACCATTTTTCTCGACTGCAGAATGTTACAAGAGTCTTCTAATGAATACAAAACCATGAGATTTTTGAGAGACTGAATCGGGTACCATTTTTCCGTCTCTCTTTTGTTTTATACTAAAAAATGAAACCAAATCACAGATTTATTAGGAATAAATGAAATATTTAGTTATCAGACGATATTAAGTAGATTTTGATTTGAATAAATAAATATATTGAAAAAAAAATCATTTTAATAATGGAATGCAATAGAAAATGTTTCATTTCACGAAAAATCTCGTTAATTAAAAAAAAATCAAATAGACGCATCTATAGTTAATATCAAACGAATTTTTCTGTCAGTGAATATTTTTCGTGACCATTGCTTCAGCTTCTCAGGCAGACGTATCAAGTATTAAGACTTTTCTATAATTATTGATGAAATGCTCTCCGTTCTTCATATCGAATATCAACTGCATGAGCTACCCGTGGAGAAATTTGTTTGGGGAGGTTTCCAGATCTTACCACATCCCTACAGGGATTTGATAGGAACGTCACACATAGGGAGTCCACATTGGAATACAAATGGATTGCCCGCTACCTGCCGATTGGCGTCGTTTTAGAATTTTTTTATTGAAATTCTCAGCCGAAATTTGTTAGAGCTCCGAAAAAAAAAATCCTTACATGCCCACCCGCCCCTGTCTACGCCAATGCAGCTGGACAAAACATGCTGCAATTTCATCATGCCCGTTCGGTATCAATTTATCACGAGGCAATTAATGAACGACTGGCAGTCGACTTCCTGCATGCGCCAAGGAAGAGAGAGAAGGGGTATCGTAAAATAGAAACAGCTTGGAAAAGGGCGTTAGGCTGCTGGGTGTATGAGCTCCAGTGTACGCAACATCCGGGTAAAATACCGACTATGTACGATAGTTATTTCTAATATATTTCGTTGAGATGACGTTTCTCCGATGGGAGACCAAGCAGGAACGAAGAAAGCCCTGGGGAAGGGTGGAGGGGTGGGGGGGAAGGCGCAAGGGATGATGTATCGCGGGGATCAAAGGCCACAGGGCCATGTATAGATATATATAAAACCCTTTTCTGTTCTACATTTCTCCTGCTCCTTGATACTACATCTCTTCGCTCCACACCCCATTTGTTCCAGTCTTAAGTATCCGGTGTGTGTCATACCCAACCCTTGGCTCACGTCACTGTCAACTTAACCCTTCATATACCGTATGTACAAGGTTTTGCTTTTCCGTACATGTGTAGGGAGTGAGAGAGAGAGAGAGAGAGAGAGAGAGAGAGAGAGAGGGGGAGAGAAAGGTTATTTTGAAGACATTCGAGTTCAAGGACCTCACAGGGCCTAACGTTCCTACACGTGACATTGAGTGAACTCTGCTAACTTCGAGGTTACCTTCCCGTGCAGAAATTTCTTAGAAATACCTAAGTTCCGATCAGATCCCGACCGGGATCTGGATTGATCCCGCCTTGATATGACACGCCATCTGGATTCCTCATCGGAATCCAGATGGCGTATCATATCAAGGCGGAGACGTGGTGGCAAGAATTTGAAATACGTATTAAATACATTTTTTTTAGAAATTAAAATACATATTTTCTTAGTTCGAACGATCTCCATTTAATTTAAATATAATTACTTAGAATAAATAAACTACATCACTTTTCTCCAGGAAATATAAGTCTTTCAGGTTCTATATATTGTTTTTTCGAAAATTTTTATTAAATGTAAAGAATTTTGTTTGAAATTCTGTTATTAAAATATATAAGTTTTGACAGTTATACTGTAGCACGAATTTTTCCCTAATCTTTTTCAGATCCTTGAATAAATGATTTCCGAAAACGTCCAGCTGATACGAATCGGTATCTCCTGGTGATTTTTACATTCAGTCCTGGGACTGAATGTAAAAATCATTCAGTCCCAGGAAACCCCTCCCTATTCGCCAAATCAAGCTCCCAGCGACTTTTTTCGGTTTCCCAATTTGAAAAAAAAAACATCTTGGGAGAAAAAAATATGGGTTAAATGCCGAGATGGAAGACGCTGCAAGCCAGTATTTTTTGGGCTTATAGACAATGAATTTTTTTTCTGACGCTTTGAAAGTTTGGAAAAAGCGCTGGACCAAATATATCGACTTGAAGGGAGACTAGGTCGAGAAATAAATTTTGTCTTGCTTCGAAATATGTTTTTTTTTTTAGAAAGGCCGAAAACTTTTCAAATGACTCTCATATATGCAGTGGGTAAAAAAAGTATTTGCACACCTTATTTTTTCGAAATTGCGCTTCAAAAAAAAGAAAAGTATTTCAGCCAATTATTGTATTTAATAGCTTATCCTAAATATACTTCGTATCGGTTCATGAATATACTTCGGCTCGGATGGACAAAGATTTGTGTGACGAAGACCCAATACTGAGTTCCAAGGGAAACATGTGCACGTTAAAATGAAACACGGCGGTGATCACGTGATGGTTTGGGGCTGTATGGCATCTAATGGTATCGTAAACTTGACTTTTATCGAAGGAACAATGAAAGCAATTGATTACATCAAGGTGTTGCGCGATAATTTATTGAGCAGTTCATCGAAATTGGGCATAAGTGACACGTATCACTTCCAGCACGACAACGATCCAAAACACACAGCCAAAAAAAAAAACTAAAGAATGGTTGCTGTACAATGTTCGTAGAATGCTAAAAATTCCGCCGCAATCACCAGATATCCAATCGAAAATTTATGACATTTGCTCGATTTAGAGATGCGGAAAATGAAGATTTCTAATAAAAATGACTTGAAGCGTGCGATATTAGAAAAATGGCATCAAATCTCTACAGAAACAACAAGCAAATTGGTGGAATGGATGCCAAGAAGATTGGAAGCGATCATTGATGCCAGTGGAATGCACACGGAATATTAATTCTTTATTTTTGTATACATTCACGAAATAATGTAGGAAATATCCACCGAAGCGTTGATGTGCAGATACTTATTTGACTGCGAAATTTTTGTTAATTTGGCTTTATTTTTTTGTTCATGTTTTCCCAAGAATTTTGCAAACAAATATCATGTATATTTACGATAAGCTATAGAATACAAAAATTAACTAAAGCCTCTTATTTTTTTTTACAAAGATAATTTGAAACCAAAAACGAAGTTTGCAAATACTTTTTTACCCACTGTATATATATATATATATCCATCAATCTGTGAAAGTATTTGAGGCACCTTAATCCCGTGAACCTGGGTAGTGACCCAGGTAGTGACCGAACCAACAATTGTCGATGAAAAAATCTGAAAGAATTCATGGTCTATCCTTACGCCGTACTTCTCAAGGGAAAATAGGGTTTTTTTTTATTGTTTTTAATAAATTTTTTTAAATTTAATAGCAACCTGCGAAGAAAATGATTTGGGCAGAAAGAAAACGACCCAGGTTCACGGATTGAGGGTTAAATGTATGTGTGTGTGTAAATAAATATGTGTGTGTGTATGAGTATTCATTCGTGTGTACAGCAGCTCCACCGAACAGTAATATCGCTTTAATTATGCGCTCTCTATTTGGGCGGGAGTGTGTTATTAATTTTCTGTCCCGTCCTTTGGGTCGGGAGACTTACTGTTACGAGCTCACAAGAGAGGCGAGTGATATCCGGCTTCGTGGAGCGTTATACCACCGCGAAAACCATCGCCACCCAGCTTTTCTCTTATATATATATATATATATATATATATATATATATATGTAGATGGATTGAGGAGAGCCCCGAGGCTCTCGTTCTAAACGATCTAGCAACGCAACTTGCAACGGAAACGTTCACAAGCTCCTTCACCCTCGTTTCGACATTATATATATATATATATGTGTGTGTGTGTGTGTGTGTGTGTGTGTGTGTGTGTGTGTGTGGGTGTGTGCGCGTGTTTCACGAATGCAACACGCATTCCAGACCTCGTACAAATCGTCGCGATTCCTCTGCAAATTATTCGAGATTCTAATTAAGGCAGTAGTCTGGTCTAGAAATTTGACAAAATCGATTTTTTTTTCACTTTATTATTCCTTAGACCTTTCTTAATACGCTCGTGAAAACCGTTTATTGATATTTCAAAAATTAGCAGAGTAATAGAAATGATAAGCAAGCCGCGCGCTCAGGTAGCGCGGTCGGGAAGCAACTTTGAACGCGTTTATCTCAGAACTATGTTTTTCAAATCGGCGCCCACGATATCTCGATAACTAATTGACCGATCGAGCTCAAATTTTGCACATACCTTCGGTAGCCTCTTTCTGAGGACTGGTAGCAGAATTGAGTCGAACAATAATTTTGCCCACATTTTATAACTCGTCGAATACCCGAAAATGTATGAAATATCGTTAATCAAAGTTTAACAGGCCGCCATTTTGTAACAAAATTTTTTTAAGTACTAATTCTGCTACCAGCGCTCAGAATACTCATACAGATTGAGAATATATATATTATTTTTTTCAGATGCATACAACATCACCCAGAGTGGGCGCCGATTGAGGCGGTTTTCGGTGGACCATGTTGTAAAAAAATAAAAAACTACATGAAAATATTTTAATTTTTTTTTTAATGTAGATACATTCTCAATGGAACAATAAATACATATGTAAAATTTCATCAAGACAACTTCAACGGTTTAAAAGTTATTCCAACCCAAAAATGACGACAAAAATCTCGCTCTAGACCAGACTACTGCCTTAAGTGACCGAAATGTCCACGCGTAATAAACGCCACTGGTAATCACTCACGATGAAATTGTGCGCGCTTGTCCGCAATTCCGATGGAATATTTCGTGTTCGTATATATATATTTGTTTATTTCTTTAGTTTTTGTAACTATTTATTTACATGTAATGCAATAGTCAAAGATAAAAATAAGTTTCAAACGATTCGAGACTTCATCATTATTCACGAAGCGATACAATGGTTCCTGATGAGATTTTGGTATTGAAATGAAATTTAACTCGGAATGGAAAATAATAAAATACTATCTGCAAAAAACATAAATAATGATACGTCTTGAATAAATAATGATACGTCTTGAATAACAAGTCTAGTTACAAAATCTGGTGAAAAATAAAAAAATATATGATTTTATTCAATTTTTGCATCTCTCTCTACATATGTATACTTTTTTAAATTAATAAATACGTCTTGAATGGAAAGAATCGTTACGAAATGTATTTAAAAATAAAAAAAATGTATTTTCTTCACTTTCTGCATCACGCTAATATGCATAAACTTTTTTAAATGAATAAATAATTATACGTCCCGAATAAAAACAATAGTAACAAAATCCATTCAAAAGTCAATGAATAAGAATTTCTCTTTATTTTTTGCATTACCCTAATATATACTTTAGCGAATATCCACTTTGCTTCATATTGAATTTGTTTGGGTTTGTTCACAGGATACGGGAGTATCGCGCCACGATCGATTTGGGGCAAAGTTGCAACGATGGGTTACGCGACTCTTGGTATTCCCTTGACCCTCGTGTATCTCTCGAGCGCCGGTGGTCTACTGTCGAGATGCGCTCGAGGTGTCTTCACTCGGGCTCTATGCTGCTGCTTGTGCTCGAATTGTGGCTACTGTTGCTACGACGAGAGGCGAATGCAGGTGAGAAAGAGTGACCGTGAATTGTTCGTGTGTAATTTTCAGTAACAGTTTGCGGGTAATTTTCAAATTTGCAAAGCAAGAGAGCGAAGAAATAGATAAATTTTTATTTGTAACTATTTCACAAACTCTAACGTAGATTTAAAAACAATGTCAAATAGAAGTAACATTTTTATTATTATTTTCGTTAAGGTGCCAAATTCTTCACAGTCTTTACGAATGGTTTTTTTTAACTCTTCGTGGTCGCCTGTATTCATCAACAGTGGTCGGACTGTAGTCATCATTTTACCTGGAGTTTGAAGTATCCTCATACCATAAAATTTACCCTCTTCACACATCGGAATAAATATCTTTTTTTGGAATGCGCAGTGTGCTACAATTTTTTCCCAAAAGTAGCATATCTAAGGAGTATCACGTCCAAATTTTAGATAAAAATATTGAAAATTCACGGAAATATGGTTTTTTTTAACGAAAAATTGTCTTTTTGGCGTTTCCACCTCTTTATGAATTTTTTTCAACATGTCGCCGTTTTATTTCATATAAATAAATTTTTCGTACATCATCTAGAAAGTTCGAAGCATGTTCCGTAATTTTTTTGAACCACTACGGACGGATATTTTGGTCGCAATACTTTTTTGAAAACTTACTGGATATTAGACTGGAACGTAGAATTATTATTATCATTTCATTCTATTATTATAATTATTTATTCTTTATTCCTTTATTTGGAGTTAAGACGGATCTGTAAAAGGTTTAGCACACCATATCGTGGCAATAAAAAATACAACTACTACTTTAGTTGGGGTGGTAACATTTTTCACAGTCTCTCGGAAAATTTAAAAAAAAATCTTGTAAAATATAAGTAGATTATGCATAGACCCAGTAGAAGTAGGATTATTATTATTTATTGATTTTTATTTGAGTATTATTTTTATCTATATATATAAAACTGTTCCGTGACTGACTGACTGACTGACTGACAACGCACAGCCTAAACTACTGAAGATAGAAACATGAAATTCGGTACATTTGTTCCTTAGAGGGCGAAGAGCTGCACTAAGAAATGATTTTTTGAAATTCGATCTTTAAGGGGGTGAAATGGGGTGTAAAAGTTTGTATGGGAAAAAATATTTTTTTGCTCGGATTTACTTGAAACTTTGCATAAACACTCTACAATAAAATTAATGAAACACGTATTTCAGCATTTCCCAAAAATTCAACCCTTAATGGATTGCAAGGGGTTAGAAAAGTTTTTGTTGAAAAACATATTTTTTTGGTTGGATCGACTTGAAAAATGACATAAATACTCTACAATACAATTAATGGAACACGTATTCCAATTTTTCTCCAAAATTTAACCCTTAAAGGGTTGCAAGGGGGTGGAGAAGTTTATGTAGAAAACTATATATTTTTTTTGGTCGTTTTCGCTTGAAATTTGGCGTAAACACTCTATAACAGAAATAATGAAACATGCACTTCAGTATTTCCGAACATTCAACGCTTAAGGTGTTGCAACGGGATGGAAAATTTTGTATAGAAAAACATATTTTTTTTAGTCGGATTGACTTGAAAAATTGCATAAATTCTCTACAATACAAATAATGAAACACGTATTTCAGCATTTCCCAAAATTCAACCCTTGAGGGGTTGCAAAGGGCGTAGAAAAGTTTGTGTAGAAAAAAAAAATATTTTTTTTTGTCGATTCTACTTGAAATTTGGCATAAATACTCTACAATGTAAATAATGCAACACATATTTCAGCCTTTTCCAAAATTCAACAAGGTTTAATTTGAATTTGAATTTTGTTTTTCTTTAGAAATAAGTCTCAGGCCCAAACTTTAAAATACACTGGCGTAGATTTGAGGGAAGATTGTTTCTCCCACGGTAAATTTTACGTAGCTTGCTCACGCGCAGGTTTGCCCACGTGCCTGGTGATATTGGTGGCGTCCAATAAAAAAAACAAAAAATATTGTTTAGAAGGAAATCCTCTGAAAAGTAATCAAATATTTACACTCCCACGGCGTCATAAATTCCACGCGGAGGAAGTCTCGGGTAATAACTATAACTTCATATATATATTTTCGAAAAATAAATTCATTAAAAAATAGTCGCGCGTTAATATAAGTTGGCGAAATCCGAAAAGTCGTAGATAAAGAGACCAATTTAACTTTCTCCGTTTAAATTCAAAGTTTATATCCGAAATCTACGCGGACGAAGTCGCGGGTAAAAGCTAGTTACACAAAATAATCATTCAAATTAAACCCGATGCGTTGGTCTAGTGGTTAGCATACTGGCCCAGCGGGTCGGAAGGTCGCAGGTTCGAATCCCAGTCGCGTCACTTTCGTCATGAATTGTTTTTCTTCGACATTTCTCGGCGAAAGACGACTAGATCCATGACTGGGAAGCGAACTTGGGGACCGGCCGTATCGGTATAGGTTATCCGCAGTTTCCCTGTGCCCATGGCAGATATATGTCATGCTGAATACGATGGAGAGGGGGAAAGTTGACTGAGGCCGCAAGGTGGAAGGATGGGAGGTAGACGGGAGAAATTGTGTTATGGGAGGTAGACGGGAGGAATTGTGGAATGGGAGATATAGAGGGGGGATGTGGAATGGGAGGTAGAACGAAGTTGAGGTGGGTTGAGGCACGTAAAAAGGGGAAGAAGACCCTGTGAGGTGGGTTTGGAGCACGTAAAAATGGGAAGAAGACCCTGTACGACTGGAAGAAACCAATAATAATTATTAAAATTAATGATATACAATTAAAAACATTAAAAATTAAATTATCATATATAATAATAATAGGATATCCTGTAGCCCACCGCAGTCTCGTCTAATCGGCACGTCGTCTAGTTACAATCATTACTTTGCATGTACCAAGGAGAAGGAGAGACGGATGCGGAAGAAACGTCAGCAGGAAGAATTGAGCCAGCAACAGCAACAGTTGCAGCTGCAAGAGCCCTTTTACGTTAGAGCCAACGCTTCGTCGACGTTTCCCGGCACGGTTGACACAAAGACAAGCCCGAAGGACGAGATATCGAGCCTGGGCTCCGGTGACAGACCAAACGTCACGATTTTAGCCCCGATAAGCATCTGCCTCGGAGCGATGCTTTGCTACATCGTCGCCGGAGCTTTTACCTTGTACAAATTAGAGGGTTGGAGCTTCGTAGGTAAGAGCGTCGATTCATTCTGGCTGCAAGGACGACTGCACAAGCTTGGGGCCCAAAAAAAAAAAACGAGTAGTTATTCAAATTTTTTTTCTGATGAGAGTATCGAAATGACGGGGTCGGGATTTTACACGCAATTTATGTACAGTCTTGCCAAGTTTGAGATTTTTTTTTATTGAGAAATATTGATAAACAATGAAGTTATTATTGTTTAAAGAAAGTGCCGGAGTTGGTGCGGGGCAATCCGGCGTGGGTGGGTCTGGCAATTGAAATTGCAACAAAGATTTTGTAGGGTGTCTCAAAATGACCTGACATTTGAATTGATTGATAAACCGTATTATTTGTTTGAAAAATACGAATATTTTCATTTTAATATAAAGTACAAACATGGAGGTTATGTGTGGAACAAAATATCCGATAAATGGCTGCCTCGTCCCTGCTACAAACGTTCACTTCTTTTGACGAAATTTTCAATAACATTTTGGCACAATTGCGGACTAATTTCATTAATGGTGCGTCCAATTGCTTCCTCGAGCTCCGAAATGGTCTGTGGATCATTGCCATACACTTTTCCTTTCAGAAAAAAACCCAAAGAAAGAAGTCCAATGGCGTCAAATCGCACGATCTTGGTGGCCAATTCAAATCGCCGCGGCACGAGATAACACGACCATGAAACTTCATCCGCAATAACTGCATTGTTTCTAAACTAAACGTCAATACTACCTGATGCCAGTCGTCAAAGATTAGTACTCTATGTTCGCCACAAAAAAAAATGGCGTGCGATAAAAAATGTCAGGTCATGTTGAGACATCCTTTATGAAAGTAACTGTGAAATACCAACACTGTAGATTCAACCGTTTCTCTGCATTTAATTCCCAAAAAATCACCTTGAAAATGGGTGTTCACACCAGAGTACCGCGTTAAAATAATTTTTCCCAAAATTTTTTAAAAAATCGCCATAACCTTCTTCAAAGACCGCGCCATAACGTCGCCATGTTGCATTATTTTTCAATGAAAAAATTTATTTAAATAGTTCAATTATTCAATAAATTGTACCTAAAATTTCATAAATGTAAAACATTTTGTTTCTTTCCAAAAAGATCAAAATTTGATATTTTTCGTCATCTACGTGTAACCCCCCCCCCCCCCCCCCCCCCCCCCGCCCCGGCCCTGCCCTTAATCGAATCCGCAATCCAGTCCCTTCATTGCCCTTTCTTCTCTCTCTCTCATGCCTTTTTTTTTGCGAAAACAGATGCCAGCTATTTCTGCTTCATGAGCCTGAGCACCATTGGCTTCGGTGACATGGTTCCTGGTTCCTATCCGCGTTACGATCTCGTCGATTCGAGAAACGTAACCGTGTGGTTCTGCTCGTGCTATATAATGTCGGGGATGGCGCTGACCGCGATGTGCTTCAACATACTGCACGACGAGATAGTCCATCGGCTCGCTCATCAGACGGAGAAGAACGAGCCCGTAAAGCCGAGCACGAGTGTCGGACGAATTGTCGAACGATCCTTTCGCACTGACCTCGTGACAATTTCCAACTAGCAACTCCTGCCATCGTAACGTAACGGAGGAGAGCCTCTGCGGCGAGCCACCACCGAGTATCTTCGCCCACGACAACGAGATCAATATTTTAAAGGACTCTTACAATCAAGTGGACGTTACGAGAGACTGTAAGCCCAATAATCAAACTCGAGGCTCATACCGTACCTCCGATTTCGGCTGTTTACACGCTCCCCGAAGTTGACGAGGACGCGGAAGAAAATACAGAAATGTAAACAACTTCTTTGAAATATGCATACGTTCAATATATATATATACAATATATATATATACATGATGAGTAAATTTTATAAGTAATTTAAAATTAGAATATTAAATTGATAAGATTATCAAGTTATAATGTAAACTTTACTCACGGCCATATATATATATATATATATGTACATATACATATGCAAACTTTGAGTAACTTTCTATTGGAATTTTCTAATTCATTATTACATACGCATTTATAATATTTTATGTTATACATATTAGAATATAAAATTTGCAGTAAATTGTATTAATTCAAAAGTCATCTTCATATTTTTAGTTCATATTATGTGTGTGCGCTGTCTCCTTGTAAATATATATGAGGTATTCCAGCCCAAGTGTGTAAACCCGTGACCCTAAGCCTCTCGGATTTCTTTGATTTTTTTTTTCATATAATCGCATTGAGTCTAAAATACACCCTCATAATTTTTTTCGATTTTTGCAAACATCCCTCATTTAAAAAAAAAAAATTTTGAAAAAAAAAACGCCATTTATTTTTTAAATCCTAAAAAAATTCTAAAAAAACCGTGATAATATATAAAAATTTTCAAGCTATCACCCGTAGTGGGCAGATTTTTTTTTCTGTGTTTTACAAGCTATTAACGTTCATCAAAATTCCAAAAAAATCTCAATAGCTCACCTTGAGCAGATACTGAATTATTTTGGTACTCAATTAATTTTGTTGATGATTTTCGAATCATCAAAAAAATGGCGTTTTAAAAAAAAAAAAAAATTTGAAATAAGGGGTTGTTTGAAAAAATCTAAAAAAATTATGAGGGTGTAATTTTAGACTCAATGCGATCATATGAAAAAAAAATCAAAGAAATCCGAGAGGGTCAGAGTCATGGGTTTACACACTTGAGCTGGAATACCTCATATATATAATTTAATTACAATTTTAAATTTAAGGCCTTAGGCCACTCTAGAGGTCAAAACAGGGCATATTGTGTGATTTTTTTTCAGCGAAACCATAAATTAAATCGGAATCACAAAATAGGGGTTTTATTATACACGTAATTGACGACACAAAATTATTTTTTCACAGCGATTTCCATAACGCCTTTATTTCTGGAAGGTCAACGGCCGGACCAACAGCTCCTACAATTTTTGAGTTATGATGAGAGACACTAAAGTTTTTTCGATTATATATAAGAATAGCTATAGAAGAGTACGTAGGATTTTTTTTACATATCGTTTTTTGTCAAAATGGCGATTTCTAAAACAAAAAGTATAAAATACCATGAGAAAATCATCAGAAAATTGTTTATAAAAAAGGAACTATGGAATATAATTTAAAAAATCCTACGTAGTGCCGCAGAAAAATGTAATTCTAAATATACAGTTAAAATTTCAAGTGAATTGGTTGAAATTTGTTTGAGTTACGAGTCCGGCCGACTTCAAAAATGTAGTTTTGAAATAAACGCGTTTAAAGTTAGTAGAAAGTCACGATAGGAATCAAGAGGAGTTGCCCTAAAATTCGAAAATTGAATACTTAGAGATTTTTCACACCCATAATCTTTTGGAATATAATTTTATAGGTACTAGGGTACATTTTTAACAAAAAAAAATCAATTTTTGGAAAATTCTAGAGTGGCCTAAGGGCTTAATACATTTTATATTAAATATATTTTCATCATTTACTTAATTCATCATCACAATTTTTATTACACACACGCACACACATACACACATATATATATATATATATATATATATATATGTATGTATGTATGTTATGTGCAAAAAAATAAGGATCATGTTCAATCAAAATTTACTCCGTAGCGAAATCGTGAAACGTTCAACTCTCTCCGAATCGTCTTTATCACCTTGAATCATAAATTAAATTCATTTAAAAGTAAATTTTATATTTTTATTTGATATTATGTGTGTGTGTGTGACTGGTTGCCTGTATATATATATACACACATATGTGACTGAGAATATGTAATTTATAAATTAACTAAATTATAAAAATATATTTAATATAAAATTCATTTAAATTAAAGTGAATAAATATAAATAAATAATGCAAATATATATATATATGCAAAAATATGGATCATGTTTAATCAAAATTTACTTACGTGCCGAAATCGTGGAACGCTCAGCTCTCTCCGAATCGTCTTCATCGCCTCAAATCGTAAATTCCATTAATTTAAAAGTAAATTTTTCTATTTTTATTTGGTATTCTATGTGTGTGTCCTGTTTGCATGTATATATATATACATATATATAATTTATTCACATTTTAAATTAAATGTTTTTATATTAAATATATTGTGATAATTTAATTCATTTCCCATCACAATTTTTAATAAACATATATATATATATATATATATATATTATATATATATATATATATATATGCAAAAAATATGGGTTCAATCAAAATTTACTCACGTACCGAAATCATAGAACGCTCAACTCTCTCGGAATCGTCCTTATCGCCTCGAATCGAATGGATATCTCAGTATATATATATATATATAATATATATATATATATATATATATATATATAAATGTGTGTGTGTGTGTGTGGGTTTGTGTGTATGTGGCTGTGTGTGTGCAATTTTTATACGAGAAGAATATTGGAAATATGTGATAATCATAAAAAACTGCATATGTCATATATGTTTCCAGCAATTCTGCGAGGGACGATCTCTCGCATATTTATGCGCAACTTTTTTATATTTTTTTTCGAATGCATACGTTTGCCAAGGAGAGGCGAATATTGTATTGTGATTCTCATTTTTCCTTTTTTTTCCATATTCTTGCCTCTATCTCCTCTCTCTCTCTCTCTCTTCTCTCTCTCTCTCTCTCTCTCTCTCTCTCTCTCTCTCTCTCTCTCTCTCACCCTCTGTCGCTTTTGAATTTCCATCGCGGCACAGTTCGGACAAAATTTCCGGAGAATTAAAATATCGGATTGTAAAAATTGATTAGATATTATATGAAAAACGATTACGCAAAAAAATGTCAAAGGAGAGAGTTGCCGGAATGCATTTCCGGGGGAACGGACATCAAGTAAGAACGAGAGGGAGAGAGGGAGAGAGAGAGTTAATCGATCCCCAATTATCTGTAAATGAATGTGAAATCTACTTTCCTCTCTGCATCTCCCTCTCTCTCTCTCTCTCTCTCCTCTCTCTCTCTCTCTCTCTTCGTTCTTCCTCCCTACACGGTATGAAAAGTTCAGATTTGTGATCCACGAAGATCCGATCGTAAATCAGCTAGCCCATTGAGAAAAACGAGAAAGCTGAATGAAAAAAAAAAAACAGAGTACCCTCTAAAATGTTTCTACACGCCTACACACACGTAGATAGGAATTTACCGACGAGGCTTTTTTTTTACACTACGAATTCTGTACGTACACACGATATTAGTACATGTAAATCGGCGGCGTCGACTGAATGATTTAATGATAAGACATGCACGTGTGTTTATGCGTGAAGTTTTTAATAATGACGCGAGTGATGAGAATCGGAAGGAAATCGTGAGCGTCCGGGACGCCGCTTGAAGTTAAACTCTCTCCCTGTGGAGCGTAACATGTACATTATTGTATAAGAGCATATTTCTTATTGTATTTTTAACGGAAAAGCCCGGACGGAATTCTAAGGGAGATCGAAGATACGTTGAAGGGAATGCCGGAATTTCCGCGCGCGCGTGTGTGTGTGTGTGTGTGTGGTGTGTGTGTGTTTGTGTGAAAAATAAGCGGAAGTCCCATATAGAGAGACGGAACGCGAAAAGAAAAAAAGAGAGACAGGTCGTGCAAAATGCGCGACAGGTTCCCTACTGGCAGCAACCGTCCAGTGGGATTGAAATTCGATCACCGACCATGTACCCCTACATATTTATGTGTATACACAAGGGGTTCGCAAAAGTCCTCGCCGGAACTTTGCGAGACAGGTAGACGATGAAAATTCCGAAGGCGAAAAAGTCCTTATCCCATTATTCTCTCACGACGCTCTGTTGCTTGGATATTGACGAATTTGTGGTAGCCAATCCGCTTTTCCGCCCCTCCACTCGCCCCGCTCCGCGTTAGCGCCACGTCTAATTGGCTAGGACTTATTTATTGATATCTAAACAACGGCGCGTCGGAGGGAAAAAACCGATAAGGACTTTTCTCTTCAGAATTTCGCGATCTGTTTATTCCCGTAAAGATCCAGCGGGAATAAACAACACCCGGTTTACGTAAATATAAATATGCATGTATCATGATCGAAATGTCCACCGGTATTTTATGCTTCGAAAACAGGGTTGTAAAAAGTTATGCGGAGAATGTTATGCAGACGATTCCGAATTATTGAAAATAAAGCCGGATCTTTTGGTTTCATGATTGTTTGCAATAAAATTTCTGCTTTAATATTCGCTTTTTCCCCAAATATTCGATTCTCCTTTAATTTTGCTTATAATTGATAAATTAACCTAGAATCATAAAATCCGGATTCGGGCATTGCGGGATCGACGAACATCCGTGCTCAAGAACAATAACTAAATTAATATTACGATTAGACGAATAATCCATAAGAATGTTGCGTTAAGAAGGACTATCCAAAAATCTTTATAATATCGATAACTCAATTACCCATAACGAGATGTTCCACAACAATCGCCAAAAAAAAACACCTAGTCGATTGAAAGCTCGGCGCGCAAAAGTTCACGAGTCTCTCGCTCGCGTCTACGCCCGCGGGTGTTTTTGGTCCCGGACCTAAAATTCGACCAGAAGAAAAAAAAAAGAAAAAGTACCATTCGAAAAAAAACCAAAGTTTAAATTACAAAGACGAGGAGACGGGTGTCTCGTTCTTCGTTTCTCGACATATCATAAAAAGTAAGTTTTCGCACTTTTCTTCGCCACTTTTGTAAAACTCACGACGGAAAACACAAGCGAAGAACAAGAGAACGAAAGAAACGTACTGGGACGAATGAAAAAGCTCAAAATTGCGTCGGATCGAGCAGGTTTGCAAATTTTTCAAAGAGCACAAGGCGGAGAGGAAATCGTCAAGAATAATAAGAATGTATAGCGGAAGTTGGTAAAGGATGGAAAAATGTTATCGTGCCGATACGGGAAATGGGAAAAATGGAGGAAGGTCGATGAGATCGGGTTGATAAGAAAATGCGATTATACGTGCACCTATATATATATATATATATATATATATATATATAGAGGGGGTTTTGAAGAAAATGGAAAATGCCATGGTTGCTTCGACGAAGTTGCGAAGAATTACGGACGTGCTCTTTGTCAACACGTGGATCACGTAAGAATTTCCAGTTATGCACGCGCGCGATGCTCTCTCTCTCTCTGTCTCTCTTTCTCTCTCTCTCTATCTCTCTCTCTCTCTCTCTCTCTCTCTCTCTCTCTCTTGCTTGATCCCACTTTCCGTTTTTCGAGTTTTGCCGTCGTCGTATCTTCCGGTAGACGGACTCGCGAGAGAGAGAGAGAGAGAGAGAGAGAGAGAGAGAGAGAGAGAGAGAGAGAGAGAGAGAGAGAGTGAGTGAAAGAGAGAGTGAGTGAGAGAGAGAGCGAGCGGTGTGTAACGAACACGAGAATATGTATATATATATATATATATATATATATATATATATATTCTCCACTGCTCTCCGACTTTCCTCCGCAATGCTCTTTGTCTATATATTCGCGTTCGCTTTTCTATCCCGGATCCATGGACTCTATATCTCTCGTGGCCCCAGGGGAAATATCACGAATTCCCACGACCGGGGACATTGTGGCGCGCGCGGCTGGAACTTTAGCCGGTATTTTCAGCGTGAAGAGAAGAGAAATGCGAAAAGAGGCGGAAAGGAGAGCGAGTTTAAGAGAGAAGATGAAGAAAGAGAAGGAGCGAGAGAGAGAGCGAGGGAGAGAGAGAGAGAGAGAGGAAAAGAAAAAGTGGGGAAAAAAATTCCAATGAAAGTCCAAACACCGTGGGGACTTATTTTTCTGTGGCAAAAAACAAAAGAAAAAACTAGCTCCCGGAACAGCCAATCGAGAACAACTACCCCCCCCCCCCCTCTCTCTCTCTCTCTCGCACACACGATCGAATCGACGCTCGGTCGCGCGTTTCAATAAAGTGTATTATAATTTCCATACTCCCGAATCAGGAAGTCAGGACGCAAAATATTGGCCTGGGACAAGATAGTGAAGATGGGGGGGGGGGGAGGGGGCAAAGCGCAAAAAATTCCTCTTCGCTCAAACCACGCAGAGTTTTTGCTCGCGAGGTATAGCGCTGCTATCGTGACGATTAATAATTTTAAGTGTGCGACGAGAAATGTTGAAACGCGCAAATTTCACTTTTGTAAATAAAAAAAAGTAATAACAATAATGCTCTTTGTACGATAAAACACTATAAGATGATATCCGAGTGAGATGAAGGATCGACTTGTCAATATGTATCCGATCCACGAGTGTATAATGTAAATATCGTTAATATTAGGCTCGAGGTCTAAACGTCGTTGAAGTCACACAGGGAGTCTCAGAGATTCGGAGAAAGACGCCATCTCCGGCCATCTCGCAGAACCCGATACAACACGGCAATTTCGTTGAGATCAAGTTCGCGTCTCTCTCTCTCTCGCCCTCTCGCTTTATCTGTGATCTTCAAGACTGCGACCGGAAGCTACGCGGATTTGTACAAACGAGGAAGAAAGCGAAGCTTAATATTGGGAAAATTCGTGGGAGAAAAAGTTTTCGAGTTAAAACAATCACTGGACAATTTTATTAGAGGAAAAAAAATCCGCCAGATGTCTCTAGAGAGAAGCTAGGGGGGGGTCGTCACGAACGAGGCGTATTTATGCGTGCGGCCAAGGGGTGGGGGGCTTGACGCGGATAGTTTTCGGGAAGCCTTCTCGTACAATGTTTATTTACATTGCCCCCCCCCCCACCCTCCTGGCCCCCCGAAAGAGGACGGGACGAGCCTTCCGGGGATTATGATCCTCGCAAAAGAGGTGGGGGTAAAATTCGTGTGTAAATAACTACGTATTCGTATGTAGGGCGAAACTTGGTCTCCAATGTACAATATTCGCGACATTATGAGGGATAAGTAAATACGCGTGCGCGCGGCGAGAGAAAGGGAGGGAGAGAGTCACAAAACACGAACGTAACACGAAGAAGAGAAAAATGAATACACACGCGTCGTCGTGGATAAGTTGTACGTCTGTATAATCAATTGTCAAGCAATGTATCTCATAAATACGGGGAAAATAAAAAGTACTGTCGAAATCTCATAATCCTTGTTGTGTCGTCGCGGACAAGATCGTGTTTTTCTTCAGAAGCGGGCAAAGCCATCCTTATGACCTCTGCACACTGCGCGCGATGAGCGATGAGCGATATCCAATGAGCGCTCTGCTTTTCCGAACGTCACATCCGTCGCGAGCCTCCTCGCGACGTCGCTCACGGAGTTGACCAAGTTTCTACTTTCGTCGCTCGCGACAAGCGACAACGCGCTAGCAGACGACATTTTTCAGCCATTTTATAATCGTTTATCCAACACTTCTAGCAAGGAGGTTAGAGTAGAAGGAGTCCGAACTCTTATGGAGAGACTTGAAAAAAGTGGCTACAAAAACATGCACAAACAGGGATGGCGCCAATATCGCTAAGACCTCGAGGAGTGAGCTGCGTGTGATAGAGACGAACAAGTGAATTATGAGAAGAAGCTGTATGTGAGGCTGAAGATCAGCTTACTTCTCGAGGTCTTAGAGATAGTGGCGCCATCCCTGTTTGTGCATGTTTTTGTAGCCATTTTGAAATGCATAGATCGGACTCCTTCTACTCTAACCTCCTTGACTTCTAGCTATACTTTACGTTTACTTATGTGTTTAAATGTCAAGAGACATGAGACCGGCTTGACCACAAATATTATAAGGCCAAAGCGCTATATTTCTCGAGTGCTAACGTTATTCCAAGAATTGTTCCGCTGCAACGTTTTCGATCATTTTATTAAGGTCAAGTGTCACACCGACCGAGCGGCCATGAGTGCGAGAGAGATAGCTGATTTGCAGATTCCCAATGATTTCTGAAACGGTTGATTTTTGGGAAAAAAGAAAAGAAACAGGTTCCGCTCTGTTGAACGACGAACAACCGCTTTCTCTTCTTTTGCCCGAAATATGATCCGTCTAGGAGAAAACTTGGCAGTAGGATTTTTACCGACTGGACGTGTGACACATGGCCTTAATTCTCAAAGTCCCTTCCCGCAGGAATTTATGGAGTAAGCGGAAACCTGATAACAATTTAGCACTGCTATATACTTTTTTCTTCTATGTATTAGCACACATTAGATTTATTCGAATAGTTTTTCAGTACTTTGCACACTTTAGTATAATTTATTTTTCAAATAACCTTACATTCAGTTTTCCTTACATCGCTCGTCGCTCGAGTCGTTCGTCGCTTGCAGTGTGAATGGGGGGAAAAACATTTTCACGGACGCATCGCTGGTCGCTCATCGCGCGCAGTGTGCAGAGGCCGTTACTTTTAGACGAAGACGGAACCAAAAAATCGAAAAAAAAACAAACGAATATGGATTCGCCCAATATTAAAGAAAAGAAAGGCAGAGGGAGAACATTGGACTTTATTTAAAGATTTATTAAAATTTAACGACAAGTTTTACCAATATTTTCGAATGCCGAAATGTACATTTTATGATTTATTAAAATTGTGGCTCATTACGTACAATGCTTCTCACGATTTCACGATTTCAATTAATTTTTCCTGTTACATTTTTACTGCGCTCGGTCCATCTTCTACCGTTCTCTAATTCAGACTGGCAGACAAGCACCGACACGTACCGTAACGGACCGTCAAGACGTACCTTGCGAGAATGTCAGCCGGTGCCGTTCCGCGATGTTGCCGGAACATGCAGGTCGTTGCCGGTTAGTAGGTACTCCCATTGAAACACATGCTACAAAGTTTTGTCGAACCGGTGACGGTACGTGCCGTTGCCGTTACGTGTCGGTCCGTGCTTTATAGCGTGAATCAACCTTAAGAAGAAAATATTATGTAAACTCTTTGAATTCTATTGTAACCGCTAAATTACAATGTACGAGGTGTGTAAATTAAGTAGACTGATTTTTTCAATTTTTTTTTATTCGAATAAAATTAAAATTCAATATTATCTACATCAAAATAACTTCCTCGGCCGGACCATGTCCTCAATGCATAGGAGTATTCGCTGTGTGCAACGCCATACTATAGCGTCTGGCTAGGACTTAGGGCGTTCATGGTGGCCGGAATTCGCACATTCTACCGGACATTCAATCGTTGTCTTATAGAGCTTAGCAATGGAAAAGCCACGCAAAGGAAACGTTAGTTGTTGTGTAAAATCGTGCAAAAATATATTGAGATCCACGTGTAGAGAAATCAAATTTTATTCGTTCCCGGCAGCAAGTTATAAAGCCGCGCAAAAAAAACTGTGGATAGATTGGGTTAACCCTTCGAGTGCACACTGGGTCGTTTTGACCCCAAACATTTTTCGTGTAAGTACGTATTTTTCAATGTATGCCCCACTTTGAACGAATGTTTTGGCATTTAATTTTCGTTTTCGTCAAAAAATAAATTTAGGGCCATGAAATATGAATAATTTACTACAAAAAACGTCTCTACAAAAAAAAACAAAAAATGCATATTTACCGGAATATAACAATTTGAAAAACGCCTTGGGTCAGATTGACCCAGTATGCACTAGTAGGTTGGCGGCAGAGGTGTGCACTCGAAGGGTTAATAAAGAGAAGTATATTTTTTGCGGTTATGTTGGTTCGTCTTTTGAAAGATATGCATGCCAGTAATTTTGTCACGCGAATGACAGTTGTCACCCTAACCCCAAAACAGAATGAAAAGTAGCGAAAAACGTATTTTAAATGTTTGGTACTGTAACACAAATTTTTTTATATTGCACTGCTGTGGTTCTACTTACCTTTAAAAAACTATTTTATTATAAGTATTCAAATTATTGAACGTAAATAAATAATTTTAATGTTCGTGCGTTTGCGTGTATAATATTTCGTCAGTAGAGAATTTTCATATTACACCGGCACGCGACGCCACTTGGTTCTGCGCACACAGCGAATTGCGGCGTGTCACCCTCCTGGGCGTGAAGCATACTTCGGTTTTTGCTTACCGACTGAGTTGCATTACGCGCTATTGACGAGAGAAATCCACGAAACTTGTGGCCTTGGTCGGTAAGGATACCACGACCGGTAACGTGCATTGACTGACGATAAATAAAAGACTTTTGGTCTCCACATCGTGCAATAAAATATCCCAGAAAGGATAAATGTTCACTGTGCAATAAGCAAATGTAAATTCTTACAGAAAATTAGAAATAAAAATATAAACACCAAGAAAATTAACAGGAAATTTGCGTGATGAATTTTTACGTGAAATAACAAAAATTTAAAAAAACCGCAAAGTGTGAGAAATCGTGCTGTGAATATGAGGAGTGTCCATCTTGACCAGGGGGGGGTGATATATATATTCCTTAACGATCCATGTCCCCTCATTTTAAACCTCCGCAACCTTGATATGTTCTTCGGTTTTCACCGTTTTCTCGATTTTTTATGTAAAAGTGTTGAATTTTTAGGTTTTCTGCAATTTGGTGCAAAAAAAAAAAGAGTAGTGTGCTAAATTGTCATCAAAGTGATTAAATAAAAAACATTTACAGTGTTTTTCGTTTTTATATTTAACAATACCTGCGTGCATGGTTCTTGGCTGCGCGTCAGGTTATAAATCAAACAAGAAAAAGTCACATTTTTTCAATGTACTCCGTTAATCAGAATATCTGGAATTAGGAAAAAGCAGGGGTGTGACACTCGTATATTTTCCCTTAACAATCGATGTCCGCGTTATTGACGCCACGGCAAGCAGCCCACCATGCGGCGTTAGTAGTCAACCGCGTTAACCCGATTCCGCAAAACACCTCGCCGCGTCATTCCAAACCTCCGCAACATTGACATTTTCTTTGGTTTTCATCGTTTTCTCGATTTTTTATTTAAAAGTGTCGAATTTTTAAAAGCTTATCTGTAATTTTGTATAAAAAAAAGAGTAATTTGGTGATTCGTCATCAAATTGATTAAATAAAAAACATTTTCGGTAGTTTTCGTTCTTATATTTAACAATACCTGCGTGCATGGTTCTTGGCTGTACGTCGGCTTATGAATCAAACAAGGAAAAGTCACATTTTTCAATGTACTCCGTGAATCAGAAGATCTGGAATTAAGAAAAAGCCATCGGACGCACAAGCATATGCCTTAATCCACACGCGTCGAAGGCAGACACTGCGCGACTGGAGTGGGGGTAACGCGTATGACTACTAGCGCCACTCGTGAAGAGGGTCAATAAGGGGGACACGATTTTCGCGGAGTATCACCCCCATGGTCTTGACTGAAAATAAAAACATAAAATTTGGAAGATATGTTTGTTAAAAGTTTTAAAGGTGCACTAAGAATATTCTGTAAATCAATCCCTAAAAGAATGGGATGTAAAAGTTTCTATGGAGAATTGCATTCCTCGTGTGTATCAACTTGCAACTTGAAAGATATTATTCTTAAAAGGTGTAGAGGTGCATTAAGAAAGGATTTTTCGAAAATCGATTCTTAAGCGTACTATTGGTACGGCGTACCGCGATTGTGGCCTACGGCGTACCGGAACGGTACCAGTACTATACTGGCACGCGGTAGAATCTTACGAGTTACTAAAGGGTGTCTCAAAATGACCTGACATTTTAAATTGCGCGCCACTTTTTTTTCCCGCTACACGCGGGCGAAGCTGCCGGCGAAATCTAGTATCAATTTAAGCCTTCGGTTTTTCTTTACCGACTGTTGGTAAGGAAGACAGTTTTCCTTACCAACAATCGATATCTTACAGCTTACAACTTAAACTTTTAACGAAACGAGAAGTCCTTCTGTTTTTATTTCCGCCGTTTTGTCGTACTCCCTTGCAGGCTTTTGTAATTCCACATCTTTTTCTTTTTACCCTCTACTTGTCACTGCTCTATTTTGATTTCGTGAACAACCCGGAGTATTGTCCCCAGCTATCCTGCGTGGCGTATGTCTATCACCGAGGCACAGAGGAAACTGTGAAAAACCCGTATAAAAAGCAGCCATTCCTTGAGAATCTCTTACCCCTTAATTTCCGCTAATGTGAATTACGATAGATCAATCATTCGTAATTCAAAGTTCCCGCGCCACTTTGCACGATGGCTCCCTCTTTCGGCGTAACACCCAAGTGCCTCGTTGCTCAATCGATAAGTGGATGTTCCGATCCGATAACGGATAGTGATCCGATAACGGACCACTATCTACCCCCGATCATTCACTCCGCAGCTAACGAAGAATTCGAAAAGAAAAAACGCTGACTCATCGATCCTTCCAACCAACGACAAGATCGCTTTTGATAAATTTTGAAAAAAAAAATTACGCTCATCATCGCGATAAAAGAATTGGACATCGTGTTTGCGAGTTGTGGCGGTAGAGGCGCGCGTGTTTCCCTCGGGGCAGCCGGCAGAGCAGGTGGGAGTGAGATAGCGCGACATCGCGGAGGAGGCAGAAGCGCGCAGCGCCGCGTACTGGACGACAGGCGGAAGAACATATGTTTAAGCCCAGTTGCGCACGCGCGTTCATTGCTTCCGTGGACCGTACCTAAGCCATCTTTTCCCCGAAGTCAACGCAAAAGTGATTGTTTTCTTCAATTTTAGTCTTATTTAAACGAAAACTTTTTATTAATGTCAGAGCCACAGTCCGCGCTTCTACTAAGAAAACAATTAGCAGGTATAGTTGAAATAAAGAATTGTTAACAACGTCCACGTTCGTCAAAGATTGTCCCTCCTCACCCCCTGCCCCTCTAGTCGTTTCTGTGTGCGTGCCTGTGCGTAAATGTGTGTCGAGTGCGATGGACGTAGTGACGAAAAACCGGGCCCATTTTTTTTTTCGCTCTTTTTATTTTTATTATTCACCAACCGAAACTGAACGACCTCGCGTTTATGCGCGTTGCACGACTTACGCCAATCCTTTGTGATCAATCGCGCGAGGACGTCTCTTTCCTCCTCCCTCCTCCCCCCTCCCTCCTTCACATATCTTTACTTCTCCGCATGAGAAAAGACGTCCGATTTCGGCAAAAACTAAAAAATACGGCGAGGAATTTCATTTTTTACTTTTCTTTTTTGTACAATTTTGACGTCCTCGCGAGTCGTTTGCCTGGATCCGGGGGTGTGAAAATCAATACGAGGGTGGCCCTCCACGGTTAAACGTTAACCTCGTGAATTCGCATCCCTCGTTTTCTCAAGCTTGCCCCTTTCAACCCCCGCCCCTCCCCCTCCCCCCTTTACCGACATTTCGAGGACTCGTGTAACGGATCTCTCCCTCTTTTCGCCCTTCTCGAAAATTCTCCGGTCCCGGCGACTACAGGGGCATCGTATCCTCGAGGATCTTTAGCTCTGTCTCTCTTACGCTCGCGTACGCACGGTCGCTTTCACTCATTATGTATATATATATGTGTGTATGTATGTATATATGCGCGTGCGTGTGTGTGTGTGTGAAGCGAGCGATCGTTGTCCCGAGCATGCCGGCTATATTATAAAAGCCTCCGAGACTAAAATAATGGCCAAGCGCTTTATTTATAGAAATTTTCACTAGCAGCGCTCGGGCCAGCCGCGCCGCAGGCGATAATACGAAAAAAAAAAAAAAAGTCGGAAATTATTGTACTCCGGTCTGGGGCTTGTCCAAGAAACACGAAGGTCAATCTCCCTACTTTTTTTTTTCTCGCACACTAGAACATCGAGGCGCCTGCCGAAACTTGACGTTTTTCGTCTCTCTCTCTCTCTCCCTCCCTCTCTCTCTTTCTCTTTCTCCTCGGAAAGTGAGAGTCCACGTCACTCTTGAATATCCTTTCTTTTTTCCTTGTCTCGAATTTCGTCTTTAGGAGTCGAATTCTGCTTCGTCCTCCACGAGACGAGTTTGATCACGTTTCGACATAACCTAGACACCAGCTCGGAAACTCACGAGTCTTGTGGGAAAACAAAAGAGCAAGGATCCGGGATGATGACTCCGACAGCTTTCGACGGAACAAAATTTCTAGCGCTTCTGCCTCATGGCTACCTTCATTCGGAGCACCGGCCATGCTTGGTCCGACTCCTGAAGATCCATTCGCAGACTTTCCCATCGATGAAAATTCCTACTAGCGTATATAATTGTATATGTTTATTTCCTGGATATTAACTTTCCCAATTGAACCCTTTCTTATCGCTTCCTACCTGTACTTCGATAATCTAACCTAACCTCTGTTGCGTCCGGAGCCGTTTCGAGCTACTCTATACTGCATTTGCAAAGGGTACGGGAAATATGTAGAAAACCTGTACCGGTATAGACGGCCCTGTAGTCTTCTGATTCTCTGGTATCTGCACCAAGCTCTCAAAAGTATCGGCCTTCCGCTGAATACTTGTTGCACCAGTCGGTGCAACAAGCATTCAGCAGTACCGTCGGAATCAGTCAGTACCGTCGGAACTGAACCCAGACCGCCCATTTCTACCAGTATATCGATATATACTGGTAAAAATAAAACCCTGACTATGATGTCAAAGCTCGTATAGTAGAAACGCAACGAAATATTCTTTTCCTCAATTTCCCAAATGTCCTTGGCAGATTTGGTCTATGAAAATCACGCGTTTATTTAGCGATCTACAACTTGAATCCACAAAATATTATTTTCCATAATAATAAAAGTAACAAATTTATAAGAATTTGCATTACAACGGTACAGAGTACAACTCTGTTCCTTGACCAACCTCTATGCGTTTTGCAAAATTCACCATAATATATATAGTTGAAATTGTGAGGAACAAAAAAAATGAAGTATGTACAAAATGCATGTCTTATTTGCCTTATGCTTCCAATACATAATGGTATGGAAGTTTGCATAGTCGGAATGTAAAAAAAAATATATATTCGTATTTCCGAATTTTTTTTTGCTACAATTAGGCTACAATATAAAAAAATAAATGTTGCATTCCAACTATGCAAACTTTAACACCATAATATACATATGTCTGCGAAATTTAAAAAACGTGAGACCTTTCAGCAATCGCTGATCAGTGCCGTACATTTGCTCAGGATTGGCACGCACTGAAATAATTTCCGCCGTTATAAAACTTGCTGTTGCTGTATGTTAGTCCCTTATCTTCCCACCGCTATTGACCCGTACGTTAAGTCTCAGCGTTTCAAGATCGCCTGAATCTATGAGTTCTATGCGGTCCTGGACAGACCGGGCTCCAAACGAGTCCTAAAAATTGCGAGTTTCTGACACAGCGAAGTCGCCCATAGCTTCCTTTCTTACCCAGAGCCTACGATTATCTACAAGAAAATAAACGTTGCTCAAAATCTTCATTCCTCGTGCCGTCAAAATATTCCGTCTCATTTGGGTACTCTATTGTTGCTTTTTTTTTCTTCGCTTTTCAGAATTGAATAAAAACCCAGTTGAAGGGTTTTCAGCTGGTCTCATCGACGACAATGATATATATCGCTGGGAAGTGCTTATTATTGGACCTCCGGACACATTGTAGTGAGTACACGCCGTCATTGTCTCGTACTATTAAATCTTATTACGTCGAATCTTGTTCTTTGAAAAGAAAGCTAAACAATAAGAATGAGGTGTGAAGAAAAGTTGGAATTTTTGGGTGGATGGGCTTGATAAATGATTCGAAAGACTACAGAGTATAATTTTTGCAATATTCTTCATACGTATCGAAAGTACGCTTCGTCTCGTTGCGAAATATATTAGTCTGGGAGAAAAAAAAATTCCCATCCACCCACGCAAAGTAAATACAGGATTATCGTGAGTGTGTGTGTGTGTGTATGTGTGTGAGTTTATATATTTTTCTTTTATCTCGATGAATATTATCTCGTCATTACGACGAACCATTTCAATGTTAATGCTTTACAATTGTTCTTTCAGCGAGGGAGGTTTTTTCAAAGCTCATCTACAATTTCCCAAAGAGTATCCGCTCAGGCCGCCAAGAATGAAATTCATTACAGAAATTTGGCATCCTAACAGTAAGTTCTACGTAATGGCTAATATTCGTCTTTTTCCGTTGATAGAACACAATTATTTCTCGTGTTATGATCGAAATATCAAAAACGCCGTTGAATTTTTTTAAGCGAAAAGATCAAAGTTCGAGATTACTCGATTCTCAGTATTAAGGTAATATTCTAGTCCAGAGGCCTGCATTTTATCGGGCTTGATAATAAAAAAAAAACAAGAAATATTTTTAGTATCTATTTATTATGATCTTTTTATTGATGTTTCAAGAATTAACAGAAAAAAAATGTTGGGCGAAAAAGAATATTGTAACAATTACGAGCCGTTAAATATGGCCGCGAAAAAAAAGGTGGCGGTTGACATGATTCCAAAGCTCCCATTCATCTGAAACAGAAATAAAAACAATTTTATTTATCAATAAGAATGTCATCGTGGAAAGTACCAAAGAGAACAAAAAAATTTTTTTGGCGTCTCAAAAAAAAACCATAATTGTTTGCCCTTTTTCAAGGTTAAGATTTTTTGTTAATAGTAATAATAATAATTTCGTAATTGTCGAGGCAGCGACAATAGAGCTACATACTGAAGGTCTATACCAAATTCGAAGTCAATCGGTTGAATAGAACTCGAGATTTTATGTCAACCAGATTGAAAAAAGTATTTTCGAGAAAAATGCGTCAAAAGTTTAGAGTACAGTTTCAGACAACCGCGACTATATAGGTGGTATAATGTCGTGTAAGATTTACGTTATATTAATCGGCCATTCCTACCTCGTAAAGTGTGCCTTCTTAGACTTCAAAATAATGATTTTCTGAAGCTCGTTCTTCCCTCCGAGCAGTTTTAGCTTCCTTAAAATCTTATGATTGTCCGATTCGCGGCGGTGAGGCCTCTCAATCTGACCGCATTCACATCCCTTTAAGGGGTCACATGGATTTCGAAGCAAAAAAAAGCATATTTTCTCTATTTTTAAAAAAATATAATATATAAATTATTTTATTCACAATGTTAAGCGCATAAAAGAGCAACATTTCGACAATATTTTTAAAAAATTTCATCTAAACATTTGGGAAATTCAGCCGGTGCGACCTGGTTTCCGGAGACCCGTAAAAAAAAAGGGTCCTCGTGGTGGTCAGGATAACTCATGATAACTTTATCTAAAATTAAAAAACCAAATTTTTTCTGTTACTAGATAAGTATAGCTTGTGATTGAACGAAGAATTTAAAAAAAAAAATTGAAATTTGAATTTTTGGCAGAGTTGTATGCAAAATAATTCAATTTTTGGTACAATTTACACTACGTATAGCCTTGTAAAATTAGTTGTAATGGAAAAAAAACCTTCGTTCAATCACTAGTCAATGCTATTTTGAAGAAGTGTGCAAAATTTTGATAAGATCGGTGCATTAGTTTTTGAGAAATCGTGTCCACCGACTTCAAAAATAGTGCTTTGAGAAAAATGCGTATACCTGCGTCTCTCCCGGCCGGTCTTTTCCAACGGGGGAAATTCCCGAAGGCTCTCTCTCTCTCCTAGACTTTTACTTCGATTGCCTTAAAACTTTGGGAGAATATTCTAGACATATTGTACTATTAGATTACAAAATGTAAAAAAATGGATTTTTTGAAATTTTCAAACCACGTAACGCCTTAACTTGATCAATATTGGGAATTTCTAAATTTCCTTTCGAGCACATATTCTTAAGAGTCTATACTGTAAGATAACGCCAAAAAAATAATCCACTTGTTCACATTTTTAGACTAGAATACTGCCTTAATTAAATTAATGAACTTGTCCAATGTTCCTTTGTACTGGCCGGGGTTGAGGCTGCATGGAAAAATCCCCCCAACCCAGAGGCACGCTAACTCCAACGTCGCTTCGAACTCTCCCAATTAATTTCACATGCCTTGGAATCGTTCGCAGTCGAGAAGAACGGGGACGTTTGCATATCCATCTTGCACGAGCCCGGCGATGACAAATGGGGCTACGAGAAAGCATCCGAACGATGGTTACCAGTTCACACGGTCGAGACGATTTTAATCAGCGTCATAAGTATGCTGGCCGATCCAAACGACGAGAGCCCCGCCAACGTGGATGCCGCTGTACGTTTTTTAGTCATTTACTCGAGAAAAAAAAATACCAAAGATTTGCCAATTGAGAGGAAGGAAAAAAATCAATTTTCATTGCGTTCTAACGATGCGTACTCGGTCGTCGAGCTGATTGTTGAGGGCATGGGGTCAACGTTACCTGAGAAATTTTCTAAATGGATCTGCAGAAGCTTGCGATCCAAAAAACCGGTCCATTTTGAGTATGGGATTTGACGAAAGTATTGGGATGGCAAGATATTCAAGATTTTCGATCAAATGAACAGCTTTAATGTTTTTTTTTTAAATTAAATTTGTTCAAGTTTTGAATCCCCTCAAAAAAGGGGTTGAGGCGGTTGACATGATTCCAAAGCTTTATCTGAAACAGAAATAAAATCAATTTTCTTGATCAATAAGAATGTCATTGTGGCAGGTAGCAAAGAGAAAAAACAAATTTAAAGGCGACTGTCCGAAAAAAACGTTAAATTCTTGCCTTATTTTTTTCAACGTTAAACTTTTTATCATATCGTATTAATAATAATTTCGCAATGTTGGGGTTGGGGTTGAAATACTTAGCTTGAAATTTCACCAGTATACTGGGATGTATGTTTACTTGGTTACAGACGAAAATCCGTTGATTGTTGAATATTCGGGTTCATGAATACTTTTAAAAAATGTCCAAAGAAAATCGTTTTGTTTTTTAAATTTCTAATCTAAAATACTGCCTTAAAATTAAGACCCTATAACACTGTGCAATAAAAAAAAATGGCATTTTGAAATTGAAAAGCTTATGCAGAGCCCTCAAAGCTTTTCAGAAAAAACAGCGTCAGGCTTTGTAAAATTCACCAACGCAAAGCACACGACCCTTTTCTTTTTCCCTAAATATTATTCTCAAAAACTTCTCTAAAAAAAAATAGATGAAAGAATGTTTTAAAAAAAAAGGTATTTTCGTTACTTGCAGAAAGAGTGGAGGGAAAGTTATTCGGAATTCAAGCGAAAGGTCGCAAGGTGCGTTCGGAAGAGCCAAGAGGAGTGTTTGTAGGGGGAGCACAAACGAATATTCAAACGGAAAGACTTATTTAATTCTGGTGAGTATTTTTATTCGATTTGTTCCATTTCTCCGAGTACAGTCAACTCTCATCTATTTTGCACCGCCGGCCATTTAGCGAAATGGCGACCACTTATTCGTCCGATGGGAATCCGATGGGTCCTTCCCCCAAACCCCACTCTATGACCATCTGTTCGTAGCCTTACCATCTAAATCTTACCATCCTAACCTTTTCTTGTGGTAGTCTTCGCTGAAATAATAGATATTGTATGACGATTTATGCAAGTGCTTTAGTTAATTTGTCACCATAGAACGCTACAAATTAATAATGAAGCAATAAATTTAAAATTCAACGGTTTTTTTACAAATAAAATAAGACTCGTTTATTATCACAAGATTTTATCTAAACTTATTTTATAATTAATCATTTATTGCTTCATTGAAACTCGTCTGTGCATTCTTAATGTTTTTTTTAAGCATTTACTGCATTTCAACGTTTTTTAAAAACATGTATTGTCTCAGTCAATGAAATTTAGATCTTTTGTGAGTTTAGTAAAAATAAAATTAGATTGATTTAATATGACATAAAAAGAATTCGAAAATTAATAGACGCCTTTTTACTTTTTCACGGGTGAACTGTCAGTTTTGGGTCAGTTTATGTGTACAAGTAGGGTGTATATGTGCAGGTGTATATTGGCTCCGTGCAGAGTATAAGGTGGGGGTAATTAAATCGAACGTAGCGCCCTTAATGGACAAAAAATTGCAATAAACTCTGCTATTTATCTGTTAAACCTGTATGAGCGTATCACGAGATTTTTACAATCAAGGTTAAAATATTGTTTTATTAAAAATGGGCCACGTCAAATGCTGCGTAATGAATTGCCAAAATACCGGAAGAAATAGTAAATACTAATTTTATCGATTCCCTACGGCAAATTAGAAGTTAGAACAACGCAACAAATGGATAGGTGCATTTAAAAGAAAAAACGTAAGCATTATAAAAATTGGCTTATGACAGGAGCTCGAATTATTAAACTTGGGTCATGTTTTGTCCTTAAGTCTTCTACGTTGTGTTTAGCAGATATCGACAGTTTTCTCTTAGATTGAGTTTGAGGTTGAAAAGTAATATTGTGCATTATACTCTCGAAGCCCGTCTTTAAAATTATACTCATTTAGGCCTGAAAACAAAATTTCATTTATTATTAGTGGTACAGCAAAAATATATTCATGTTAAATTTGAAATAGCTTCATTTTTCTCGTCTGATAACAAAATTACAAGTAAACAAAAATATACATTTTACGGAAATTCTTACTTTTTTTCACTTTACTGAAAGGAAATATCCTTAAACATGTTAAATGTATCACAATATTATAACCACAATCACAGAGCTTTTGACAAAACCGACAAAAATACAAACACAACGCGGTGCTATTGTTGCGCACGGAGTCAATATCCCTAGCACATGAGTGTATTTACTTTCTCCCTGCGCGGTTACCGCGGATCATCGTTGCTATCGATCCTATGGTGCAGTGCCCCTCACGTCGAAAAATAAACGACGTTTGCCTGGCACGACAAAATAGATGAAAGTTGACTCTATTCAATCCTTCGTATACCCTTGCGGGTTTTATCCCGTCCACTTTCACCTCACACTTCGTCATTCCGCTATTTTCCGGTTCCTCATACTCTTTGGCCGGCCACAGTTTCCGGTGCTAAACCGGAAACTCGGTTGACCTCGCATTCCCAAAAGTTCCGTTCGTTGCGTCGCAAACGATCACCCATACGATTATCGTCAAAGTTGATCGCCGCAGCGGCACACCGACCAAGAATTACCATTTTTTTTTTTTTGTTGCTCTCTACACACTAAGCCGATATTTTGTCGATACAGGGAAGCCGCGCGAGCACTGTGCAAGAATTATCTCGAAGTTGAGCATTACGCTTGACCGACGTCACGTGCGAGCGGGGCCCATCCTTATGCAGAAAATAAGAGATCACAAGGGAGATGTAAAACGAGCGAGTGAGAGAGAGAGAGGGGGAGGGGGATAGAGAGAGCGATTGAGATTGCAAGCGGACTGCCATTCGATTGCAGTTTCCTTTCTTGTAACTGGACCATCGCCCCGTCAGCTTCACCATCCATCGACACGAAGAGAAAAAAAAATACAGAAAAAAAAATCGCAAGGAACGAACACACCCGCAGCTCACCTTTTACAAGATAAACATTAAGAAGAAGACGCAGAAGCAGGAGAAACAGATGAAAGAAAAAAAGCAACAAGACGCGAGAGAGAGAGAGAGAGAGAGAAAAAAAAGAACAAACGAAAAAAAAAAGAAACTAAACAACTAAAAACTAATTTACGACTATACATAATACAAAAGAAAAATCAACTGTACGAATACTACTGTAATATTAATAGTTATTGTAAACTCGATCTATCCCGCCCCGGAATTTACGAAGTTCCGTTTTCCCAACGATTCATCTGATCGCTGCCATCCCCCCCCCCCTGCCCCACATTACCCGATCCCCCTCCCTCGAGGATCCTCTTGTAATTTAAAACAATGCTTACTTTCATCATTCAATAAGAATTTCCTAGGGTTGTTTCGTATTTTCTTACTTTCGTATATATATAAATAAATTTTTGTAAAGTCAAACGAGCAGGATGCAATAATACGTCGATGTAATGTGACGGAGAAGGTAGGGTGAGAGGGGGAGGGGGAGTTAGATAATGTTGGAGAGGAAGAGGAATCGAGAAAATACACATGAACTTAAATAACTGCGATAAATCGAGGACAGCAGACAAACACCCGAGGATAAAACGATATTTTCGCTGTACCGGAAGTCACAACATTAACGAACGCAACGGATGCAATAATTGCGGAGAGAAGGCGATCTCGTGCTTGAGAAGGCCTCGAGCGTTCCGTCGATCAATGTCAGAAGATACGGATTTTTTTTAGACGTGGAAACATGCGATAAAAATTCAAGTCCGAAGTTTCCGAAAGTTCCATTACAGTTTACGAAAAAGAATTAATTAAATCTGGGCCATTTAAGAATTTCTTATAAAGAGCGAAACGAGCTGGAATTGGCACAATGCATCCACGATAAATTCGAAATTTTTTATAAGATAAATTGTTCGGATAAGAATTTTCTTTTTCTCGAAAATGTCGCGATGGAATTTGGAGTAATAATCGAAGTTGAATTTTTATTGGAGCAGCTATGTCTAAAAGAAAAAGCCTTCAACATTGACCGGTAAAACACTCGACCCCCCTTACCGTTGGGGCTACTCCGTTTCACGAAGAAAAAAAAACACTTTGGTACTCGTTCCATTGTTCGACACCTGGACGATATTTACTCTCTGCCCTCTCCGGCCCTCCAGCTCATAGCTACCGCGGATTCGAAAAATCCTCGCTCATCTCTTTTTTTTTTCGTTGTTTTTCCTTCTCACTCGTATCGAAGATAATACGGTGAATTTTTATTGTCCGAACGATCTGCATCAGTACTGTCAATTAAATTAAAGAAAAGGAAAAAAACAAACTGGAAGATGGAACCCATTACGCTTATTACTCGATACATCATCCTTGTTTTTTGTCAGTAAAATACACTGATATCAAAGAATTTTTTTTCGCAATTAATTTCCTCTTTCTTTCGTTGTTGCACAAACACGCGATCAATGCGGAATTTTCGTCGATCGTCTGTGCGTGCGCGCGCGTTGATAGTTTTGCAAATGAAATATTTGAACAAAAAAAAGTGGGAGATACTGGAGGAGACTCGCGATTTTGTGTGCTATTCAGGGTGCAATCGCAAGCTGAAGAATATGCGCATGTTGCACACAAACACTTGCTACTTTGTTTTTTTCAATAAAAACGCATTTTTATTGTCCATTTGTACGTTGTACACATAGTTATAAAAACTTTTTTTCAATCCACGCCAGTGGAAATAATTGGATCGAAGGGTCTCGGATTGATCTCGAGATAGAGTATGAATCGAGGTACAACAATTCAATTATCAGAAATTCGGATCTGCCGGATCTTGGAAGACATTCCCCAAAACTTATCAATGACATTGAGATCCTTGTGAATGAGAATGCAATCGTTATCATGAAGAGGATTGTAATCCTTATCACGAATGGGATTGAGAGCTTTATCAAGAATAGGATTGAGAACTTTATCACGAATAGCATTGAGATCATTATCACGAATAGGATTAAGGTCCTTGTAAATGAGGATGTGATCGTTATCATGAAGAGGATTGTAATACTTATCACGAATAGAATTGAGATCCTTATCACAAATAGGATTAAGGTCCGTGTGAATAAGAATATGATCGTTATCATGAAGAGGATTGCAATCCTTACCACGAATAGAATTGTGATCCTTATCACGAATAGGATTGAGATCCTTATCACGAATAGGAGTGAAATTCTTATCATGAATACGATTAAGATCCTTATTACGTATAGAATTGAAATCCTTATCACGAATAGGATCGAGATACTTATCGCTAATAGGATTGAGAACCTTATTACGGATAGGATTGAGATCCTTATTACGAACAGTATTGAGATCATTATAAAAAATGCGATACAGATCCTTATCATGAATGGAATTGAGATCCTTATCCCGAACGTTCCGACAATTCTCATTATTCTTTATTTTTATTGAGTCTAATTGACTGTAAATTATATATGATTAAGGGATCAGTATCAGTCTATTTGCGGAAATTTTCTATTTTCTAAAAAACATCAGTTTCGTATACTACATGCCTGTAAAAATACGGTAGAGAACATTATTTAGGTCGGAGTGACCGATAAGGGCCTAAAAAGAGTGATACAATAGAAGCGTCTCTGCGCGCTCAGCGCGCTACCGCCGTGTCGAGCGTCCAAAGCTCGCAGAACAGAGATCCAAAACCAAAAATCCCGAGAAGTGAAGCTTTTGAAGAAGCTGAAAGAATAATGTATGGACCAGGCATCGCTGATTGAGGGTAAGAGGCTTTGTTTTTTAAGTTTTATGTACATTTTTACAAGAAAAACTTTAAACGCGTTTTTCTCAAAACAACGTTTTTCGACCTTGTCGACATGATTTTAGACAAACTATTGCACCGATTAGGCTCAAATTTACAGAGATTAATCTATGCATGTATCTCTTCGACCCCTACTAACTGTATAAATATTTATTGATATTTAATTCTATTTTTAAACAATTTGAGTTGTAAAAAACAGTCGAATAATCCAAAAGTGCGCAATTTTTTTTTCTCTTTATCGGGGGGTGAAAGTTTTTAGTAGGGGTCATAACTACAACTCCACTTTACAATAAAATACTCGACTTTATGTTTTCAGATGCTCCAAAGTTTAAGATTTCGTGTTGACAAGGTGTAAGCAGGGGCAATTTCAGGCAGCCAGATCACCATGATAAATTTTTTTTATTAATTAAAAAAAAAATTCTTATACTTTGAAACTTCTATTTTTATGTATAAAAGGATTAAAATATGGAGATAAATTTTATTATGGAAAAAAAAATTCTTGTAAATTTATGCAATAGATGGAGACTGATGCCTTAATCAAAATAGTGGTAATTCTGATGCGCTGCTTATCACAATCAACGCAGCTTATCCTGAGTTATATGTGAATGTTCAAATTTTCGATAAAATCTTTTTAAAAAGTTGCGCACGTCGCATCTTGTGCGACACGTCTGCAACTTCGATTGGATTTCATCAAAATGTTTTGCGTGCTGTTCCTTCAGACTGAAGCCGCGTAGACATTGAACTCTCCATTAGTGCGGGGTTGCGGCAATCTCCTGTGCAGAGCCGCTTTGATCTGATAGGATACTCGGATAGGTGACCGTTCAGCTCGCGCGCCGACTATCGCGCGGGACGCCAGTTTTGCCGAGTTTCCAGCGGTGTACGCTTGTTTACGTGATTAAAATAAACACCAACGACGACTAATGCGCCAATCTCTTGTAGTCGATTTTGTCGAGTTGTACGAGCGGTCTAAGCTGCTCCGCGAATATCCTCATATCCTCGGCAATGGCGTCTTGGCCTCTCGGTGCCAGGACGCTCAATTCAACGAGATAACTCTGCGATATGGCCTCGACGCTCTCCGGCAACTTTCCCGGTATCATTTTGAAGATTTTGGAGACGGTGACTTTCATCCTTCCCTTGCGAAACATGTAGCCACGGACGATGTACTCGAAGTCCAGTCTGCAGCCCAACTCGGTGAGAAATTCGACCACGGTGCTGCTGGTTGCGATGTCTATGCTGGTCCTGACGATCGTCGGACGCGATTTGTCGCCCAACTCGGGTTCCCCGATGTAGCGCAACTGCCACGGCATGTCTTGGCAGTCGAGGGCTCGTCTTACCCGCAGCAAGAGCGGCTGTTCCGGTGGCGGTGCTCTAACGAACAATTTCCCATTTTAATGCGCTTGTCGTAAAATGTTTATTTACGCTTGTTTATTTACATTGTTTACTAGAAACTGTTGTATGAAAATTAGTTTATAACATTTTCTATCGTATACCCAGCTGATTTCGGATATTTTAATCTATTTGTTAATAACAAATGATTATAGATGTTTTTTTAGTCGAAAAACAAACTTTTTTTCTACAGACATTTTCGTAATTTTCAAAATTACAAAAAGGTATCCGGTCATAAATTTTTTTTGTTATGCTAAAAGTACATATTTTTATTTTTGAGTCTAGATAGCCCTAGTTTGTAAAGACTGTAAAAATTCTAAACATTTACTAAGTGACGACGATTATTGTGAGCAGATTTAGCGTTTCTTCTTTATGTTTTTTCTAGAAACTGCTTTATGAACGTTAGTTTATAACATTTTTATAATTTGTCACATTTTCTATCGTGTGACTGGCCGATTTTCGATGTGTTTATCCATTTTTGATAATAAATTATTATAGTTGTTTATTTAGTAAAAAATCGAACGTTTGTTTCTACAACTTGCCATTTCCATAATTTTCAAAATTTTAAGAAAGTATCCAGTCATTCCAAAGATTTTTTACTGTCCTAAAAGTAATTGGCCATACAGCAGTGGCACTTTGTTTAAATAATAATAACTTCATTGTTTATCAATATTTTTTATTAAAGAAAAAACTCAAATTTGAAGAGACTGTGTATTAATTGTGTGTAGAATCCTCACCTCGTCATTCCGATACTCTCATTAGAAAAAAAAATTGAAAGTCGACGCGGACAAGAATTCTAAACGCAATATAAAAAAGTTGGATTTAAATTAAAGTAAATAACGTTTACAAGTGGTTCGACTGAAAAAAAATAAAATAGCGCTAGCAGGACTCGAACCCAAAACCAGCAGCGTATTAGCCGAAGACCTTAACTGTTAGGCTATCGCGCGACTTCGAAAATTCTTGTTATTTTCGAGGTTCAAAAATTGTCACACAAATTTTGTTTGGTCGATTTCACGAAAACGAGGGCCTACCAGGGCGAATGGTAGCAGGGGGTGACACTTGGGTCCGAACCCTACACTACCCTGAAAGGACGTCCCGAAATCGTTTGCGTGCCTGGCAAGGTCCCCTTGTAATCGACAATGAATGTTCACACTCATGTCAAAAACGGTCCTCTATGTACACGGAGCAACAAATTGAACGTCCGGAGCGCTCTAAGGCGTCGCCGGACGTTCGCCACAAAATGAGGGAAGAAGATTGATCACCTTCTGATACTAAAGCACATCTCGTGATCGTGAAAAGTCTCTGGGCCACTGTCGACGTTGTCGCACAGTCCTCGCAGCCGATGGAGCAATACTTCAACCGCGCTGTCAAGCACCGATCCTTGGAGGAGATACTCCTGGTTTGGTATGATATTGGAATTTACTGCGGCTCCCAAACTGTCCATCGCGCTTATCGAAGTCGCCATCCTCGAGGTCTCGATAGATCTTATCAATATACAGCGCGAAGAATAAAATCCTTTGATTTGTTTGTAAACTCCTCCGTCTGCGTTCAAAATTACTAAAGCGTGGACACAATTCTAATCGAAAGCCGGCGAACTACTCTCCAGAAACGTCAGACAAATTTTGAGGTTATGTGACTTATCAATCGTCGATAAGAAAGATCGCGGACAAATTTATTGCCGATTCTGACGAAAAGGACGCGCGGTCTCCTTACATCAGCCGCTAATGCAGATTACCGACCGATGATAACTTCGATTCTTCGCTTACTGTCTGTGTCAGAGAAAAACGACGCGAACGATATTTCCATTGACACAATTGTAACGCTGTCTCGCTCGTGTCTCGCATTATTCACGTCGCATTTTTTTCGACACAGTATCTCGAGGACTACCTTATTACGTGACGCGTGTATGCTTTTAGATATTCGAACGCCCGCGCCCGTCGGAAACAGAATCGCGCTCAGCTAACGCGCATCTTTTCCGGTTCACAAGCGCCACCAGCGCTGCGGCAAAAAGTGGTGAAGTGGCAATCCTCGGATCTGACAAAAGAGAAATCATGGCGCATAACCTCAACGCTGCTTGTCAATGAACAATATTTTTCCAATTAGCAATGTGAATTATCAACGTAGTCGCGAAATTATCTCGCTGTTTAAGACGAGGCGAGCGCAGTCGGCACGCTATGAACATGAATAAAACGGAAAAACTTTTGGCCGCGAGAAAAAGGGTAAAGTATGCGGGTGTTCGTTTATCCTGCTGTGATATGTGTTTACGCACCTTTATCACGATCGTTTAATTGATTTATAGCCTTTATAGTGGAAATTTAAATTTCATCGATCTTTCCTTTTACTTTTGCGATTTTTATATTTCCGTTTGGCGTTTTACAGTCATTTCGCATTTTTTACGTTTTTATTGTGTATCGTTACTCCGCCCGTCGAGTTTTTAATTTTTTAAAAGGACTTCGATATTGAGGGAAAATTGATTAATTAAAGACTTTCACGAAGAGGAAACTTAGGAAGATTACAATGCACCGCGAACGAAGAACTGGCACTATCGTATCACTTGATCCAGGACGAATAACATCGCTGGTCAATCTTTATAGAATGTATCTTATTGCGCATCTTATAAATCTTACAACTCTAGTAAATCCGTATTCAGCGTAAGAGCAGGTCGGCTATTTTCGTTCCATTTATTTTTCTATCGGAATGCTTTAACTTTTACTTACATTTGATTTTACGAGCTCTAAAATGTTCAAATGTTAATTGGTTTAAGATTCATGATATCAAAGTTTGCATTGTAAAGTAACTAAAAGGCAACAAAATTGATTTTTTATTTCAACGGTAATGGAAAAAAAATTCTTTTTGAATTTTTACTTAGACAGAAATGCAACGTAAATTCTTTTAAAATTTGTGTTTGGACAAGAATGCAAAAAAAATTCAATAAAATTTTTTCTTATCCAAAATTTGAATTGATTTGTCCTACAAGTTTGGGCAATAGATTTCTCACAAGGATCCTAAAAAGCATTTGAGTGACCTTCGTATCCCAAATTTGCCGAAAAAAAAACGAATGGGTTACTTTTGTAGCCATCCAACAATGTAAACTTCGACATCATTGAGATTTCGAGGCTGCAAATTCATGATGCGGTATCTTCAATTTATCGCCAAAACTGTGTCGTTCCTTTACAGCTGAAAGAGTTCCAGCAAAGCAAAAATCACAATCATAACAATGGTCAGCAGAAGGATCAGAGAAAGCCTAAGTCTGCGCAGGTAAATGGTGTTATTGATACCGATTGTCCGTAGAAAGTTAGCCATCATTCATCACTGCGTTCTGTAAAATCTGATTTTTTCGGGTTTGTCGCAGGCTCCTCAGAGGAACGCGGAGTCGCTGTCAGACGCGAGTGCTCCGTGCAGCCCTGCAAAGCGAGCTGCCGAAACAACCGCAGCTGCACAGGAAAACTGCGCGGCGCCATTTGACAGTGGCGTAACGAATCTCGGTGATTCCGGGCTTGCCGAAAAAGCCCCGGAGATCAAGAGTCATCACGAGGACGACGGTACAGAAACAGCGTCAGAGATTCAGCAGCCTGTAAAAGAGCAAGAGGATGCGGCGCAGGTGGAGATTCGAAGGAACGATGACGAAGTTTCAAGCCGAGTAGCAGCGCAGCGGATTTTGCCATCTCCCCCTGCATCGCCGTCGCCGCCGAACTCGCCGGACAACGGTCTCGTGGATTCCCTGCCACTGCGCAACGAGCGTTTGCTGAGGATGGGATCAGCAGTGGCGGACGCTCTGGCGGCAGGCGCGGAGTGTGACTCGTCGATGGTGTCGCGCGACGTCGATCACGAGTACAGAAATCAGTTCCTCGCCTCTTGCGTGGAGCAGCAAAAGCTGCTGATTGATCAGCTTCGCGCACAAGCGAGTAATTGGGGCGCTCGCGTCTCCGAGCTCGAGGCCGATCTGTCGAGGAAGAACGACGAATTCGAGGCGAGACTGTCGCGCGAGTTGGTGGCCCTGAAGGAAGAGCTAAACGTTCACGCGCGTACGACGGAGATTTTGGTTGCTGAGAAAGCCGAATTGACCGCGGCGAACGAGCGGTATAGTGCCGCGTCGCAGCGCGGAATCGCGGAAATCGACGAGCTCAAGGGGCGTCTGAAAACTTCGCAGACTCGTATCGTCGAGCTCGAGAAAGAAGTCAGTCACGTGAGGAGCATCGTTGACGAGACACGCACGACTTATCAACGTTTGCATCTCGATTACGCGGAGCTCGAGAAGCGTCACAACGATTTGTTGAAGTCTCGGGAGGACGACGAGCTCGAGACGTCGGAATTGCGGCGTGAGCTTAGCCTGAGAAACGCCGAGATCGCGTCGCTTCGTCGCGAGGTCGCGGAAAATAACACGCAACTGTCGCTGAACGAGCTCAAGATACAACAATTGACGAGTACGCCGCAAGAGATTCAAGCACTCGAGGGACAACATCAAGCGCACGCTTGCCTGGAGGAACAACTGACGGAATTGCGCGAAGCTCTCAAGGTCATGAGCCGCGAGAGAGACGAAGCGGCCAAACAGTACGAGAATTACGTTCGCCAGTTAGACTCGCGTCACGAGAATGCTCTCAAGGAGTTGGAAGATTCGCGCGCGAGGCTTCGTGCCCTCGAGGATCAGGAAAAGAGCTACATCCAAAGAATGTCCGATCTCGAGCAGAGTCTACAACGCGAGAGGCAAACGGTCGAAAAGTTGTCAGCGTTTGAGGGCTACGAGGAACGCCTTGAACATTTGACCGTTAGCCTCGACGCGCTGAGCCTCGAACACGCGAATCTGCAAACGTGCCTGAACGAGCGAGACACTGAGATCGAGACGTTGAAGCGGGATTTGGATGAGGCTCGTGAGACACGCGAAGACAGCGTTGACAAGGTCAAGCTCGCTAATGCATTGGAGAGCGAGAAACTCGGCGCTTCGCGCGCAGTCGCTCAGAATCAACAGCTGAAGGCTCAGTTGAACGAGATGCACGACGCTTTCGTAACCCTCAGCAACTCCAAGCTCGATCTCACCGAACAACTACAGGCAGAACGTACGATCGGTAAGAAGCTTAACGCCCATTTGAACAAAGTCGAGGAAGAGATGGACAAGCTCAAGGAAGAATTACGGCTGAAGACTGTCGCGCTCGAGGATTCCGAGAGGGAAAAACTTCAGACTGCTCAGATCGCTGATCAGATGCATCATTATCAAGCACAATCGCATCAAGCGAGAACTCTCCAACAAGAGCTACAGAACACTCTCGGCTGCGTTGAGATACTTCGACGCGAGAATCAACAGCTCAGCATGGAACTTAACGCGCTCAAGTACTCGGACAACTCCGAACGACACTTGGCGAATGGCGACGAGAGTCTTGGCGAAGAAAACGACGGCATTCGGAGAAATTCCGTCGTCAATTTCGCAGGTGGCGGCTCGATGATATCCGATCCTTTGAAAAAACTCGAGATCAGATTCAAGGAAACGATGGAACGCGTCGCCGAGCTTACCGACGATAAACAAAGGCTCGAACATCTCGTCCTTCAGCTTCAAGGCGAGACCGAAACCATCGGGGAATACATAACTCTCTATCAGAAACAGCGCGGTATATTACAGAGAAAAGCCAAGGAACGCGAAGAAATATTTCGACAATTGGTCGAACAACGCAATCATCAGCAGGAACAATTACACCAGCTGAAAGTTCTTGTCGCTCAATTGTTACGAAAAAAATCGTCAAGCTCCTCGACACCGCCGTCCCTAGAAGCTGACGTCAAATCACCCGCTATTATTGAATTCGAGAACGAACACCAAGAGTCAGTCTCACTTGAGACTGACGACCGGGAACGAAGCATCGACGAGACACCTCGAATCGATTCTACTGACAAAACGACGTCGAAAATTCTTGATCTTCTATCGGAAATCAAAGATTGCAAGGACACGTGTATCCTCGAACCCAATTTTCATCCTTGTCCGTGGTGCTCCGGCAAACTCATTACGGTCTGAACACCGTGTCCGAAATTACATCACTTATAATTACGTGCGTAAATAGGGCTACTGGTTACTGATCACGATTCTGTCAAACGGTTGTAAGACATGTTTTGCGCTCTAAAATAACCCAGCAATGCTTTATGCATAAGTGAAACATTTTTAAGATATTTTTATTATTGTTTTTTAGGTGAAAATGAATTTAAAAAAAACTCGTGTGCAATTAAACTTTATTATTATTTGTAGTTTGAGGTCACAGTAATAAACAACTATTAACAATTAAGTTTAAATTCGGGAACCAAAACTACAATAATGTGTTGTTTTTTTATTATCTGCAGGCTAAGTAACAGTGTTTTTCAAAAATGAAACTTGTATTTTTATCAGAGAAAATTGCGAAATTGATTGAACTAGCAGAGTTTTGGACCCCTAATTAAAAATACGATTGCAGATTATTCTTACTTTTTTGTTGATAATTCTTTGTTGCTCTGACCTCGTACTACAAATAATAAAAAAGTTTGATTCCACACAACATTTTTTTTTAATTTAAGAATTTGCCTACTCCTTACTAAAAAGAAATATTTCGGAGATGGTTCACTTTTGCATGAAAGCATTACTGGGTTGTTTGATAGCGGAAAACCCGTCCTGCAACCTTTTCACGAGATCGTGACAAGTAACCAGTAGCCCTGTATATTTATATAATTTGCAGGGTGAGTCACTAAATATTAGACACTCGAAAACGAGGCAAATCGTTTAACAACTTTATGCGATCAATGGGGAATATTTTCAAAGTGTTATTTTAATAAAAATGATCATTTGCTTCCGGAAGTAACACGTTCATTACCCGCCTCGAGCTAATTCCCGTTTTATTTTTTCTAAGATCAAGATAAAAAATTGGGGCTCCAGTGAAAAAAAAATGAGTTGACGCAAGCTTAACGCCTCACTTGGGGAAAAAAATTAAGCCGAACGAAATATTCGTAGGGTTTTTCTAGTGTAAAAATTCTAGTGACTCGCCCATTATGCATATATCGTTTATAAAGCTGAATATATGTATATGGATATTAATAACTAACGAGGTTGAGAGATGCGTGATGGAAATGGATGTCACGACTGTACATAGCGAGAAAGAATTTTTTCAAGATGGTTACGCCATTGTGGTTTTTTTTTGCGTTGAGTTTAAACGATACAAGTCTCGATTAAAAGCGTCGGAAGCAAACGCTTCAAGGATTTACGAGGGGAAACAAAATTCACGCGCCTTTTTCGGCGTTGCTTTCGGCCACGGGCCGCAATTTTGTTCTTTGGTAGCGAAGAATAATCGTCGATCGTACACGAAAATTTTCAGCTCATTTTTTTGGCGTAGACTCGTAGAGAATTTTGTATGCGATAAAAAAAAAGATCGCAATTGGGGTTCAACGGTGTGCAGAGACTATTGTCGTTTGACACAATTTTTCGCGTTAATAAACGTTTTTTTCGGGGGATACGATCGAGCTGCCAGATGGTGCCTATATTTTTGTCTAAACAAAAGGTTTATATAAATCGAAGTGCCAGCGTTCGGGGACATTGCAAATAAACGAATACACACTATGCGAATATCGTTTTTTTTCCGGATGTATATTATTCTGATTAATTATATTCGAAGTCGAAGTCAGTTCGCTTTCAACGCGAATAGATTGGAACGTCTTTGCGACATAGACTGCGTACTTGAGTTTTTATCTATGAGTTAATTTTTTTGTATGTCATTTATTTGTTCGTGCATGGCAAAAAAATTAGTATGGAGGGTCGAATTTCTTTTCCATTGTAGGAATATTGCTTTTCTGATAACATAGCACAGACAAGAGTTTTTCAAACACAGGCAGTAGCACTGAATGTATTGTATCATGTTTTGTAACTTTGCAGTACAAAATTAAATTTATCAATTTGCAGCACAAATTCAAACCGATGTTTAGCTTCAAACGAAAGTAATACATTTTGGCCATCAATTCGTAATAATAAAGTTGTATCGTAAATTCGAACTATGAAATTATATTTTAAAAAATTGTAGCATAAATGGAAAAGAATCAATTGAAATCAATAAATTTGGAGCATAAAATAAAATGAATAAATTGATAAAGCAAAAATCAATAGATTTATTGATTTTATTTTATGCTACAAGTTTATTGATTCAAATTTATTAGTTTAAATTTATGCTAGAATTTTTCAAAGTATAATTTCATAGTACAAATTCATTAGTTCGGATTTAAGCTACAAATTTATTATTAGGAATTGGAGTCACAAATTCATTAGTTTCGATTTATGTTAGAAATTTATTGGTTCAAATTTATGCTGAAAATTCATTATTTCAATTTTATGCTGTAAAGTTATTATTTTTAATTTACGCTACAAATTTAATGATTCAAATTCATTAATTCGAGCTTACATCTTAAATTGTTTAATCAAAATTCAGGCTGCATATTTATTATTCCAAATTAATGCCCCAAATTGATTAATGTGCATTTATGTTAAACAAAAAGTTTACCGATTGCAAAAAAGAAAAAAATCGAAGCTGCCAATCGAAACTTTCCTGATGAAGATACTCGTGGATCGAAGGCACCTAATCACCGTGTTCGGATTTCTCCCAAGACCTCTGTAATTCTCTATCTCTGACAATTAAGGTATTCTTCTCAAGAACCTGAATATTTAACAATTAACTGATTTTCGTCTACAGATGAGTAAAAATAAGTCTCAGTATATTGGTGAAATTTCAAGCCAAGTTATCGAACGTTCGAAAAAAAAATTACGACTTTGAAAATCGTCTAATTTATGCAGCACTTTATAGAAATTACATGCTGGCCACATTTATATCTGATAATTTATATATTAAATAAATCTAAATGTCTGATATGAACTGCTCTAAGCATATAAAAATTCTGTCGATTCTGTAACGACAATAAAAACAAGGGGTCATCGAATGTTTGAAGAAAATATTAACGATAAAACTTAGAAAAATGTGACTAGCAGAAGAATTTTCGTAACTGCAACTTCTCAAGGAACATGTAAAAATATACCAAAATACAGTCCTCCACGAAAGGAATACCTTAATGTCGAAGCGTCGAGTCTACTAAAGTTGTCACATCCGACAACTCCTCCGTAACGTGACTGTCCAACCGAGCCGGTTCCCGCTCACCGCTCGACAATTTGAGGGAGCTTTAATAATTGATCCGGACAAGTGTGGCTTTTCAGGTATTTGTTTTTATTATAATTTGAGAATGAAGAAACGACACTAAGCCTTGAGGGCGTACTTCCTCACTGGGAAGGCCGATCGTTTCCTGATCTCTTTAAGGGTCTTGCGGCTGGCTTGATGAGGCGTGAGTACTCTGCGCAGAGCCCTGGTCTTCTTCGGCCTCAAGTCCAGAGGCTTGTACTTTTTGTTTTTGTACAGAAGACGCAGGTTCTCCTTTTGCTTCTGGTGCATGATAATGTAGACACGGGCGATAGCTTTGCGCATCACGCGGCTGTAACGAGACGGGACGCACGAACGTTGATGGGTTTGAATTTTGAGAAATAAGGGCATTGCGAAGAGAATCCTTACATTTTGGAGAGCTTGGATGCTGCTCCGCCGGTGACTTTGGCGACACGGAGGTTGGCGAGCTCGGTCTTAAGCTCCTCCAGCTGCTTGAGCAGCTCCTTCTTGTCCTTCGTCCTCAAGTCGGAGCACTTGACTTTAACCTGAAACAATCGTTCGTGCTTTTAAACCTAACCTCAAACGAACCTTTCGAGGGGGCGTGGAGAGGAAAAAAACGAGATCGCGATTTTTAACACCAGGATTTAAATTCGAGCAAATTCGCCGAGCCTGAATGGATCGAAGCGAAGATATCAATAATTTTGTATCGTAATGATTTTCGGCATCGCAGGTACGGGGCTCGAGCGATGGAGCACGACAAGGTGTACGCTGCACATAATTTTCAGAATCATTTTTTCCCACTCGAGGTACCAACGAGTCTCGAATATATAAAAACGTTCGTATCACGCGATTCGAGTTTGTTGTTAGGCTCGATTGTTTAATACAATTGTCACAGTGATGCTTGAGATTATTTTGGATTACGAGGCGAGTATCACGCACTAACCATTTTGCCACAAATTTATCGAAGAAAAGAGAGAGAGTCGGCGAAGTCACGGAAGTTGCCTACAGGTTCGCTGTGAACGGTGAGTCAAACGAGCGATCGAATAATTCGCCCAACACACCATTAGAATTTCTCGAATAAATTATAAGTAATCCGTATCACGTGGAATTAACTTTTTTTGAAGTATAAAACGATTGTGTTCGTTAATTGAATAGAATTCAACTGATCATTCCTTTAACAATTGGACGCTCGCGTGACTCAAATTTCCCCCGCTCGTCTTTCGCTGATCGAAATCCGATTGGTCGTACCTTCCGGCCAGAAGCAATCTTCACCAATGGAATTCAATGTTTTCAGCGTGGCGAAGAGTTTCCCTCGCGAAACTTTTGAAAACAGACACATCGTATTCACTCCGCCGCCCCGCACCAATTGATGACAGATGTAGTTCGTTATTCGAGGTTATGTTGTCACTCGGGCTTTTTATTCCAACGAAAAAATGACATTGAGAAACTTTCCGCTTCAGTGGATTATCGGACTAGGAATATTTCTCGTAATTTTATATCTGAGAGTGAAGATCAATAATTTGGAAGATGAAAATCGGATATTGGGTATGTTTTGATCCACGTTGCGGGAACATCTTGTCGCACGCAACTGTCACCTTAATAACGATTATTCGCTGTATGCTTTACAGTTGAGAGCGTAACGCGAATACAGAATCAAATGAAGAGCCACAGTGCTCAAACGAGAGAGAAGAGGCTCGACAATTCGGACGACGTTATCGTTATTTATAATAGAGTTCCTAAGACCGGTTCCACCACATTCGTAGGTGTCGTTTACGATCTGTGCAAATCGAACAGGTATCACACCTTGCACATAAACGTCACCAACAACATGCACACTCTGACTCTTCCGAACCAGGTAAAGCCGTACTGCGGTAGTTTCCTTCGGTTCTCTACATCTTTGTACTAATATCGCAATTTTTTTGTTTCCGTCGCATTCTCAGGTACAATTTGTAAATAATATCACTCGCTGGGACAGCGTCAAACCGGCCTTTTACCACGGCCATATGGCTTTTTTAAACTTTGAGAAGTAAGTCGGATATACGAAGAAAGAAAGAAGAGCACTCCTTGGAGTGTTGTCCACGCTCTGGCCCATGCGTTTTGTGAAACTTTGGTCACATGAGCATTAAGCTTGGACACAAGTTTTGTAAAAGATTGAAAGCTCCCTGTTTGAAAAACGTTCGGGTTTGTTTGGGTTTATTTGAAATTGAATTGGTGAAGTTTTTTTGGGATGGAATTCGCTCGGGTTTATTTGGGTTTGGGTTGCTTAAGTTTATTTGGGTTACATTTCGCTTGGGTTTATTTGGCTTTTGGATTGCTTAAGGTTTCTTAGATTGGAATTCGCTTGGGTTTATTTCGGTTTTTAATTGCTTAAGTTTTCTTGGGTTTATTTTGGATAGTTAGAATTTGCTTTAATTGTTTGAGTTTCTTTGAATTTGCTTCAATTTTTTTGGGTTTTGTTTGGATAACTTTGGATTCGGTTGATTTTCCTTGGATTTGGGTTTATTCAAATTTGCTTAAGTTTGTACGAATAATTTTGTATTCAATTTTTTGTAAAAGTATTAAAAGCCGATCTCCGCAGACGAATCTTGTTTGGGTTATTTTAAGACTGGATTGGTCAAGTTTCTTCGGGTTTGTTGGAATTTTCTTAGGGGTTTTTTTTTTGGCTACGTTGGAATTGGCGTCAGTTGTTTATATTGAATTCTTTGAATGTGCTTCAATTTTTTTGGATTTCTATGGCTTTCTCGAATTTGGTTTTTTTTTCCGTTTGGGTTTGAATTTGCTTGATTTTCTTGAAATTTGCATCAATTCGTTTGGGTTTGTTCGAGGTTCCTTGGATATTTGAGTTTACTGTAATTTGCTTAGATTTGTACGAATAATTTTGTATTCAATTTTTGTGAAAGTATTAAAAGTCGATCTCCCCGGGCGAATCTTGTTTGGGTTTTCTTAATTCTGAATTGCTCAAGTATCTTTAGGTTTGTTGGAATCTGCTTGGGTTTATTTAAGGTATGTCAAAATGTGCTACAGCCGTTTGGGTTCATTTAAATTGGCTCGTATTGTAACTTGCTAAAGTTTTTATTTTTTTTATTCATCCCAATTCACTCGGGATTCATATTATTTTTTACTTCATCCCAATTCACTTGGTATTCTATAGGTTGTCTTTTTGCTTTGCTTCAAACTATTTGCGACCAGGGAGATAACTATTTTCATTGTGATCCTCCAAAATAGCCAATGCGACATTCATTCAGCCATTTAAATTCACTCGATCCAGCAAGAATTCGACTGCTTGGAAAAGATACGAATCCGGCATTGTAAAACTAACATACGTCTGTACAAAACGTTTCGATCTTTTCTCGCCCACGTGCGCGCACTCCATTAAGATTATCTAACAGTCCTTTCTTTCAGATTCGGCGTTAAGAAAACGCCGCTCTACGTAAATTTGCTGAGAAAACCGTTGGACAGATTCGTCTCTTATTATTACTTCCTTCGTTACGGGGACAATTTCCGGCCTCATCTGATCAGGAAGAAGCACGGCGATACGAAGGTAGGTGCAAGCATCGGCATCCTTATCGACGTTTTTGCTCCAGATGGGTAGCCGGGAGGGGAGGGGGGGGGGGACGATCCAAAATAATTAAAGTCAAATAATCGATTAATTTTATTTAAGCTTCATCCAAGCTGGCATAAACAAATAATTTAATGAAACTTGAATTGTTGCGTTCGTTGTAATTTCGTAATTTATATAAAAAGTAATTATTTCATTATGTAAATTAAATAGGTATCTAATTTTCACTATTAAGTAAACTGTCGTCAAAAGTAATACATTCGATTTGCCGGCCGATAAACAACTAGAAAAATATTGGAAGATCAACATTTACTACCAAGTAGTATATAATATTATTGTAAATCTAAAACGCCGATTTGAGAATCTACCGTTAGCTCATGCAATTGATGCATTTTTTAAAATTGAATATGAAGAACGGAGAGCATTTCATCGATAATCATCCAAAATTACGATATCTACACTACTCCAAAGAATTAAAGGAATAGCACATTTCTTTCCTTTTTTTAGTGTTTTCTGGAGCGCTGTATCTCTGTGAAAAATGGTCGTATCGAGATGAAAAAGAAAGCATTTTGGAGCTTCAAGGTTCTAGTTTTGAGATCTATTAGCAAATCTTTTTTATGAGCTACAGTTATCTCGCAATCATAAAAAATAGCGCGAGACAGAATTAAAAAAAAAAAATTGTTTATTTTTCAAGGTTTTACGGGCTCGGGAATTTTTTTTCAGTTCAATCAATATATAGGTTAGTTACCTTGTTTATTCAGCTACAATTTCGTTTTTTGTCAGTCTCTCTACGTCAATTTTTGGCTGAGATATCGATTTTTTAATGAAAAAGGATCCCTTTGTCTTTGATCATCGATATCTCAGCAACCAATGATTGCACAGGGAATTAAGGGGCAGTTGGGGCTGGAAAAATATTACATACATTTAGGAACTTTGAGTAATATCATCTAGTCGCTTTACACGAATAACAAAGAAAAACGTGTATGTTGAGATAACGAATGATTTTTTTTCTAATACCGTAGATTGTCGCAAACCTGCGAAAAATTGAAATTATTTTCGATAAATTAATACAAAAATCGGCCATGATAATGAGCGCTGCAAAGATCTTAAAGAAAATCAAGTAGACCGGTAATTTTTCATGACTTTGCATGACTTTTCAGGTCGGTAGACACCCTGAATTAAAGAATGGAGAAAAATGAGTTGATTATTTTTTAAGATATTGCAAAAGTTTGATATTAATGGCAACATGAATGTGTGATTAAAGCAAGTTTCATATTTCATGTGTGTTACGTGATTACCGACTATTATGTGAAATTTTATTTAAAGAAAAAAGATGATTCTGATCAAAGTTTTTGAAAGCCCCCCCCCCCCCCTCCCCGAAAAATGCTGGCCGCGCCAATGTCCAGATGTGTACTATTTTGTATGCTCTTGGGGCTCGTTCTTGGCTTTATTTTCTGTAGACATTCGACGAGTGTGTGAAGGCTGGGCAGCCGGACTGCGATCCCAACAATATGTGGCTACAAATTCCATTCCTGTGCGGCCACGATCCCGCGTGTTGGGAAGTCGGCAACAAATGGGCTCTCGACGAAGCAAAGAGAAACTTGCAGCAGCACTATCTGTTGGTTGGTGTTACGGAGGAACTCGAGGACTTTGTGCGAACGCTGCAAATGGTACTGCCTCGATTTTTCCGAGGCGCTTCCGACTACTTCCTGCACAGTAAGCAGAAAAGCCAAAAATTCTCGTTCGAACCAAAAAAAAAAAAAGAAACGCCAAGAATCGTTTCTTATCGTTTCGTGTTTCAGACAACAAGTCGCACCTTCGTCAAACGACGCGAAAGGCCACACCACTGCCGGAAACGGTTGAGAAAATTCACAGATCCACAGTGTGGAAGATGGAGAACGAATTGTACAATTTTGCCCTTGCGCATTTCCATTCCGTTAAGAAGCGTCTGATAAACGCGTCGCCCCAAGACGCCACTCAGCGTTTCATGTACGAAAAAATACGACCAAAATAAATATATGAAATTTCGTCGTTCTTTTTTTATTGTATTTACTCGTATTTTTCTCATTTACGCTTATATACATTCGGAGATCGCGGGACAATTATGACGCGTCGTGGCTATCGCTGATCCGTCGAGGAGGCGGTAATTTTAGCGGGTCTCAGGGCGAACATGTAAACGGGAAAGAGTCCTTTCGGCAATCTGTGCTGTACTTGCTCCGAGAGAATGACCAGTCCTGCAATCTCGAAACTTTTCTTCAGCTCCGCCAATGGCCTTGTCACCGACGAATCCTGCGTGTCGATCTCCAATTTTTCCGAACTCGTCACGTTCTCTTTGACGACAAGAACGCCATTGCTTCTCAGAGCTGGTCTATGAAACGAAATAAATGATAAAACAAAACGTTTCCAGTGACACGAAATTTTGCAAGACCTTGACAATGCCGGACTCACATGCATTTCTGGAAAAATTTTATCAGATCGTTGTCCTTTAGGTGTCCCAATACCCATTGGCACCATATGACGTCGTACTTTTCAGCCTCCGGACAGAAATCCTGCAATCCTTTGGCAATCATGAACTTTTTTTTTTGCGCTCTCTAAGAGTCCCCGCACACTGCAAACTTTCTATTGGCCGATAGTTGAGTCGGATTGGGCTGCTAGCGTGCACATTGGGCCAACTAAACAGTTTGATTGGTGGTGAGTGCGCAGACCAGCCAACGGTCAGCCGATTGCTCACGAACAATTTGCTATGTAAGGTGAGGTTTGCCAGGTAAGCTGCTCTTGAAGAGAGCGGTCGAGTAATGAAAACCAATATAATATTGTCCAGGAATGTTATTATTGCTTTTATACAACGGAGGAGAAGAATCAAGAAGAGAAACCGATAGTATTGGTTGAATCACATCTACAGTGATAGATTATTGCAAAGAAAGTTTTACACGATGCGTTCCAAATTACTAGACTTCCACGAAAAAATGTTTCGCCTTTTATCGAATGAGCATAACCAGCTTCAATGAACTTTTCAAATTTATTGGGCCAGCCATTTTTAGACTTTCTATACCTGTGGAGAAGAGATTGAGTGTTACGATACGGTAAGATAAACGGCAAGTACTATTGATTATGTTTTATTAGGATTACAATCACAAAGTGAATTGAAGCCGTCGGCCGAGTCCGGCCGACTAGACAATCGGCAAGTGTGCGTGCGTGGAACGCGCGCCAGACTGATTTAGCAGTCGGCCGATAGTTCGCCGACAATTTAGTTTGAAGGCAATCGTGTAGCCCATCCAACTTATTTATCAGCCAGTACAAAATCATTATAATGTGCGTACTTTCATACATCTCCATACTGATTAAGGGATTACGTGGGTTTGAGAATTTCAAAAAATCCATTCTTTTTAAATTTTATTATCTAATAGTATATTAGATGTGTATATGCCTAAAATATTCTCCCAAAGTTTTAAGTCAATCGGAGTAAAAGTCGAGGAGAGAGAGAGCCTTTGAGAATTCCTCCCGTTGGGAAAGACCGACCGGGAGCGACACAGGTATACGCATTTTTCTTAAAACACTATTTTTGAAGTCAGTGGACACGATTTCTCAAAAACTAATGCACCAATCTTTTTGAAATTTTGCACACTCCTTCAAAAGAGCATTGACTAGTGATTGAACGAAGGTTTTTTTTTTCGATTACAACTAATTTTACAAGGCGTAGTGTAAATTGTACCAAAAATTGGACTATTTTGCATAAAACTCTGCCAAAAATTCAAATTTCAATTTTTTTTAAATCCTTTGTTCAATCACGAGCTATACTTATCTGCTAACAGTAAAAATTTGGTTTTTTAATTTCAGATAAGGCTATCATGAGTCAGATAAAGCTATCCTGACCACCACGAGGACACTTTTTTTTAGGGGTCTCCGGAAACCAGGTCCCACCGGCGGAATTTCCCAAATTTTGAGATGAAATTTTTTTAAAAATATTGTTGAAATGTTGCTCTTTTATGTGCTTAACATTTTGAATAAAATAATTTATAGGTAAAACTTTAGAATACGGTCGCACGAATTTTAAGTTGATGTGGGTGACATTTTGAAGGGATTGGTCTCCCCTTTCAATTGGTACTCCTCCCGCCCGTGAAAATGTGTGGTTCTGTTTATTAATTTTTAATTTTATAGATAAAGTTCTGAAAAGATCCCACCTCCTATCGGGCTGAAATTTTGTACAGACCTTCCTTTTAATATCTTAAGAGATCCCCTAAAAGCATTTTTGGCGACGCGCTATAGTTTTCAAGATATCGATTTCTGAAAATAATTTTTTTTACTGCGTTCCTATTATATCTGCAGCTGACGGACTCGGCTCTGGCCATACTACCTATACCTGTACATGTTATCACGCTCTCGTCGATATCGCCGCGACATCAAGTATTAATGAAAAAATTATTTTTTCATTAATACTCGCGCACGAAAAAATTAATTTAAAAAAAACCAAACATTTCCGCAGGCAGAGAGAAGTCGCAATTGAAAGGGGAGACCGACCCCTTCGAAATGACACCCCCATCAACTCATAATTCGTGCAACCGTATACTAAAGCCAACCCAATTTATATATATTTAAAAAAAATATGCTTTTTTTGGCTTTCAAACCCACGTAACCCCTTAAGAACCCGACCAAACAATAGGCCGACAAAAAGTCTGCAGTATGCGGAAACTCTGATCGTCTTTTGCTTTGTTTAGATTCGTTTCCCTCCTGTCGGAATATACCTTGCGGATAAAATTCGCCTATCCTTTGGGAACACGAGGCTAAGGATATTTTGGCGGTTTCTAAAAATTTACTCGACTGTTCCACCAAATCGACTTTTTTGAAGTGCTTCGTCAAGAGATTTTTCGTTATTCTGCCTATTCCGCTGCCGCAGTCCAGAGCGTAATTCTTTTCCGGCGGATTTTTCATCTGTGAAAAATTGTCATTTCAAGAATTATAATTGCACATTTGTACGCCTTACATTTGTTCGATTATTATTACTGCTATTATTATTTGTAGTGTATTATCATTATTGAGGCAGGCAAAGGAGGCCCTTATGTTTTTCTTTTCGCCAATGGAAAATTACCATAAACAGAAGCATCAATACTTCATTATTCCATTGGACGTACCTTAAATATAATTTTTAAAAAACCTTGTGAACCCTCAATGTCCGTGTTGGAAATAAAACCAAAACCTCCAAGCATGCCGTCAACGGTGGGTGGCACTTTTTCCCAATATTTCGCAGCATCGGTATAAAATTCAAGACCATCGGTCTCGTGCAACAACGACGTTTCGATTTTCTCGCTCTCATCGTTACTCGTCTCCATTTTAACGTGAATTAAGTAAAATATTTGCGACGCGACGCGCTTCTATGAATTTATTTATGCGCGTGTGCCATACACGTGAGCGAAAAAACGCATGTGACAGTTCCATATACGCGATAACACACGCGGTACGAACGGGCAAAACAATGCACATGGCAGCACGGGGGATTCATAGGACTCCCCACTCCGGTTGACAAATACCGGCGTTTTTTTTTCTTGGACTGTCTAATGTAACGGCGCATTTTCATTTAGCGAAATATTCGGGTTTGAAAATTGGGCAATTATCTCGACGTCAATCGTAAATAACGTCAGGAAAACATCGAAGTTTTGATAAATTCTACTAAATTGTTTTTAACATGAGGAAATATGTAACTTTAAGGGAGTTGGCGATGCTTCTCATGAAAAAAACGTGAAATTAGCCGCAGTTCTCTTGCTGACACATTCACTGCGCTCATTGACAATCAAATCTCATTGTTTAGTTTTCTTTCAGTTTGTTCTCATCTTCATGTTCTCCATTCAGTTTTCTTAGGAAAAGCATCTGGCTCTGGAGAATATTCTGACGCCGCGTTTGACGATTTTTCATTGCTCCATTTATTAATTATATTTATAATTAATCTCTGAGAAATCTCTTTTCGAAAATTTCGGTTATCTCTCTCGCACCCGTATGTCACGTTTCTACTTCACCTTAAGGGGTTACGTGGGTTTGGAAATTTCAAAAAAACCATTTTTTAAATTTTATTATCTAATAATACAATATGTCTAGAATATTCTCCCAAAGTTTTAAGTCAATCGGAGTGAAAGTCTTTTTTCTCAAAACACTATTTTGAATTCGGTGGACACGATTTCTCAAAAACTAATGCACCGATCTTATCGAAATTTTGCACACTTCTTCAAAATAGCATTGGCTAGTGATTGAACGAAGGTTTGTTTTTTTTCGATTACAACCAATTTCACAAGGCTATACGTAGTATAAATTGTACCAAAAATCGAGCTATTTTGCATACAACTCTGCCAAAAATTCAAATTTCAATTTTTTAAAAATCCTTCGTTCAATAACAAGCTATACTTATCTACTAACAGAAAAAATTTGGTTTCTTAATTTCAGATAAAGCTATCATGAGTTATCCTGACCACCACGAGGACACTTTTTTTTAGGAGTCTCCGGAAACCAGGTCCCACCGGCTGAATTTCCCAAATTTTTGGATGAATTTTTTTTTAAATATTGTTGAAACGTTACTCTTTTATGTGCTTAACATTTTGAATAAACTAATTTATATATTATATTTAAAAAAAATAGACAAAATTTGCTTTTTTTTGGCTTCGCCTTAGCGCTTAGCGCTTTTTTTCCAACCTCTTTTCCAACCTCAGCGCTTGGAAAAGTGGGTATAAAAATTTGGCAAAAACTTTAACGTAACTATTAAATACATAAAATAATTTTTATTTTTCACAAATACATTATAGTTTTATAAACAAATTAAATAAAACGTATAACATTTTTTTTAATGGCGAAGATACAAGTCGTCTCGGAAATCCTCCTTTGAAAATCCTTGTTGATGGTGAATTTTTTTTTCTCCGTCTGGCATCGTCTGAATTTTTGTTTTCTTGTAAAAAAAAAAGATAATAGCTAAAGTGTAGGATAGGGAAAAATTAAATAAAAAAAATGTTGGTAGAAATGACAGCTGTTTGAAAAAAAAAACTAATTTTTACAAAATTTCTGAGTTTAAAAAATGTATAAAAAATGAATGCGGCATCCAATAAAAAAAATCCTAAGCTATATGATAGATAATATTACAAAGAAGATATGGTATAAGTTTTATCAAAATCGGTTGAGAAGATCTCGAGATATTTTGTCCATCAGTTTAAAAAGAGGGTCTTACTAAACGACATACTTCGGCCATTCATTTTTTTTGTTCATAAAATTGTCATTTGCTTGTAGAAAATACAAATTATTTTGTACATTTAAGGGGTTACGTGGGTTTCGAAGCCAAAAAAAGCATATTTTCTCTATTTTTTTTCAAATATAATATATAAATTATTTTATTCAAAATACTGAGCACATAAAAGAGCGATATTTGAAAACGATTAAAAAAAAATTCATCCAAAAATTTGGGAAATTCAGCCGGTGGTTTCCGGAGACCCCTAAAAAAAAGTATCCTCGTGGTGGTCAGGATAACTCATGATAGCTTTGAAATTTGAATTTTTGGCAGAGTTGTATGCAAAATAGTTCAATTTTTGGTACAATTTACACTACGTATAGCCTTGTAAAATTAGTTGTAATCGAAAAAAAAACCTTCGTTCAATCACTAGTAAATGCTATTTTGAAGAAGTGTGCAAAATTTCAATAAGATCGGTGCATTAGTTTTTGAGAAATCGTGTCCACCGACTTCAAAAATAGTGTTTTGAGAAAAATGCGTATACCTGCGTCGCTTCCGGCCGGTCTTTCCCAACAGGGGGAATTCCCAAAGGCTCTCTCTCTCCTAGACTTTTACTCCGATTGACTTAAAGCTTTGGGAGAATATTCTAGACATATTGTACTATTAGATAATAAAATTTGAAAAAATGGATTTTTTGAAATTTTCAAACCCGCGTAACCCCTTAATAGTCGCGTCAAAATTTAAAAAGAATGTATGCCTATTTTTCCAACCGCCAAAGTGGTGTAGCCTCTTACTATTTTCACTTACATAATTTTTACTATCGCAAATATCATGACTTCCCAAGCTGCAAATAAATTCCTGATACATCGATAAAACTAATACGTCTACCTAAATATTCCTAGGACTCGAAGAGTATCGAACACACGCCGCGTTTTTCTATCGTTTGACTGTCCAACATGGCGCCTTTCCACTAAAGCGAAATAAACTCGTTCTAAAACCCAAACAAACCCAAACAAACCGCGTTTCCGCGTAACATATCTTTCCAAGCCTTGTGTACACGAGCAAAAAAAAAAACAAATTGGATTAATATACAACTTATCTTCGGGATTCCCCGTCAGTGCGTTCTTCAAACCGGAAACGCGATGCGCGACTTTTACCGCGACGCGCGTTTCGCGCCGTTTCATAGTCGCATTCTCAAAGCGATATATCGCGATCACGTTCGACATCCCCCCGCCCCCTCCCGCGCCTCCCTTCCGGAACAAACGAGAACGCAGCAACAAAACGCAAAATTTTGCAAATGTTTATTGCTGCATCTGAGCGCCCTGAGAAGCCGGAAGTTCCAGCTCACTGATAGCCTAATCGTTTTTTCTTCTCCGATAAGGAGTAACAGACGAATGAAATAAATGTACACATGCACGCTACAAATATCCCCACAAAAGAAATATGCAAATATATCGCTTTTGGCGAGAGTCGATTTTCTGCCGGGATTTTCTAGCTCTGTTCACGGAGCCTACTGGCACGGGTTGGGGGGGGGGGGGGGGAGGGGGCGGGTAGAGTTCCCGAATAGTGCCGAGCCTTAGGAAAAAGCCTTCGCGGAGAGCTTTACATTGTGACAATGTTAAATCGGCGTTGCCAAGAGTTAAGCCAATAAAATCCTTCGCAAAGCTCGTGTCACGGGCAAATTTTTCGTTGTGTCGCGGCCGGGAGAATTGTCGATTGAATTATTGGAAGAGTAACGATCGGCGCGCGTGTGCTTATCGTGTGCCTATCGCACGCGTGTATAAAACAATAAAAGTTTTTGAAGAAAAGCGAAAGAAAAATCCCCACCCTTCGTACCCGCTTTCCCCCCTCCCCTTTCTTGTTCGCGATCGCGTGTGTGCGCGTGCACACGAACGTAAAAATTTGCGTTGTGATTGGAATATGTGAAGAACGATTCACGGGGGGGACTCGTTGAGAGATGCTTTTGGTGGACGACACGACGAGGCTGATCCATCGTATATGTGGTAACACATGTTACCGCGTTATACACCCGACTTGTCACATCGAGCCGTCGCGTACTGTCGTAATAAAACAAACGGGGGAGTCTAACAGCGTAGCTCCAACTCGTTAGGCGCGCGGGTGAGCGCGCGTCCCTTGCGAAAAATAAATCATTTTTGCAAAAGATCGCGATAAGAGACGAAAAAAAAGTCATATATATATATATAAACGCGTATGTATACGGGGTGGACGATAAAGGACGTTGACAACGCGAGTTTATGGAAGAAAGCCGCCCGTCGTGTGCAAATAAACGTATCTCTTATAACATTATTCACCAATGTGCCTGTCCGAAGCACCCTCGTTTAACCAACGGAAAAGCATACATGAATGTACAGAGGACTGCGACAGCCATGGATGTTGACTGTCCGATAGTGAGCCTAAAACGTTCAAGCAGCGCTCCTATGATCAACGAAATCAGCGCCACTATGTCCGTCACGTCGCCTTCAACGTCCGCCCCGAGGTACACATACCCTAAACAAACCCCGTCATTCCCTTTTGTACTCCGATCTACTCTGTCGTTGATACTTGCGTTCCAATCGCGATTCCTCGCTGGAAACATCTCCGAAGGACTCGTCCTTTTCGCCTTCCTGGACATTGAAATCCGGAGCGCAGATCGGATAAAGTCGCCACGACCGTTCTTGCTTCTCCGGATATTGACAATCTCTATGCATGCGACTTGCGAGCGACCTTTAGGCGGAAGGAAGGGTCGGTGTTCTTGGTATTCTAGGATTCAGAGATGGAGAATGAATGGCTGGTGACTTCCCTAGGAATTGAACATTGAGACCTAGGTCTAAGGACCAGTGAAAAGGGGATACTCCTGGTCGGCATTTTGCCTGCAGAGGCATTTATTTATGTTTCTCGTGTACTGTGGATAGAGCATTGTTGAAATGACGTTGAAGTTCGCACCGTTGGATTGCAACAAAAATGATTTCTTTTTAATTACACAATTTTTTTCTTGCCGATTTAGGCGGTCAAAATCGCTCAAATGTTCCTACGTATTCTTATCAACCATTTACGACTTTAATTTGCAAAAACAATGCTTTGGATGGTAATAGAAATAAAGAAATGAAAAATGGAAATGAGAAGTAGCATTCCAACGATGTCAACTTTGTCGTTGGTTGGATCGGTCCATTGCTCGTAATATATGCGCATGCATAACTGTATTGTCCGTGCGATAGTGATGTGAAATTTATTTCTTCTTGCAGAGAAAATGTCACTGATAGAGAAATATTCTTCAACTCAATGACATTGAAGTTTGCATAGTTCAAGAGCAACGAAAATCAATTCAAGTCGATCGATAAAATAACTTTTTGGTCAATTTAGATTATGAAAATCATGCGTCTGATACGTATTTTTCTTACAGATTTACGATCTTAAGATTTTCCTTTCACGAATCCTATTTAAAAAAAAAATAACTGATTTTCGTTGAGAATTAAATAAAAAAATATCCCAGTATATTGGCAAAATTTCAAACCAAGTAACCAAACTTTTAACAAAAAATTACGACTTTAAAAATCGTCTAATTTATGGAGGACTTTATGGAAATAACGCGCTGGCTGCAATTCTATCTGATAATTTATTTTTCTTGCAGAGAAAACGTCGCGGATGGAGAAATATTATTTTACTCAATGACATTGAAGTTTGCATAGTTTCAAAAGCAACGGAAATTAATTCAAATCGATCGATAAAATATCTTTTTGATCGATTTTGATTATGAAAATCATTCGAGCGTTTTTACATATTTTTAATACAGATTTACGATCTTAAGATAATCCTTTCACGAACCCGATTTTTTAAACAATTAACTGATTTTCGTTGAGAATTAAGTAAAAAAACATCCCAGTATATTGGCACAATTTCAAAATCAAGTTACCGCACTTTTAACAAAAAATTACGACTTTACAAATCGTCTAATTTATGCAGGACTTTATGGAAATGATATGCTGGCCGCATTTCTAACTGATAATTTATATACTAAATAACTCTAGATAATATAAACAGCTCTAACCATGTAAAAAATTCTGAAGTTTCCATAACGTCAATAAAAACAGGGCTCATCGAATGTTTAAAGAAAATATTAATGATAAAACTTAAAAAATGTGACTAGAAGAAGAATTTTCTTAACCGCGACTTCTCAGAGAACATATAAAAATGTCGAGATCTACTAAATTTATGCGAAAATTTTTAATTCCTGCTGATCGTTGGGTATAATAATTGATTTTGACTTATTTTTATTAAGCACCACTGTAATTTACTAATGATTCAAAAGGGCCCTGGCTTATGCGCCCACAAATTACAGCCCTCTGTGAAAGGAATACCTTAAGCTGCAGAAAAACCTGTCAAATAATGATTAAAATAAAGAAATAACAAAAAAGATTGTTGCATTCCAACGATGCAAACTTCAACGTCATTTCATTCAATTGTAAACATATCTGGCAAGGGCAGGAAAAAGAGAGCTTGGTCTTCGGCTTTCATCATTGCTTTGGACAAGAATTTTTGCTGCAAACCTGTCGTTCTATTTAAACCGAAAAATTGTATTCGGATTAAAATCTATCAAACTGATGACGCGGAATCTCTGAAGAATTTATTTTCATTGATCAGATAGAGCTCATAAATAGCATTTCTTGTAGAATTCATTTTTACAGTACTCCAATCAAGGGCCAATTTTTATTGTTGCGAAACTTCAAGTATTTTACGTTCCCAGAAAGAATTGCATAATTCGCTTTCCTGTGCGAAGGAGCATAACACATTTTTTTTTTGCCCACACGAATTTACACAAGAACGGAGAAGAAGAAATCGTTTTTTCTTCTCCAAAAAGGTGACGAGATAATTCGATCAAACAACAGCAATATTGCAATAAGAGAAAGAATGTATCTCCTCGCGAGACGTTATTAGCAAAATCCCTCTGGAAATGCTTTGCGAATGAAAGAAAAATTGACGAATTGGGAGAGTCAAGAAAACGAAACGTGTAACATGAATTCTAATTTTTTTTTTGTGTTTTCTTCTTTTTTTCAGGGATGCAGTGTCGACGTTCAATGTGTTTTCGAATACTCCTCGGACACGTCGCTTCAGCACAAGTGTGAGAATCCATATCTTTGAATTACATTTGTCCCGCGCACGGAAATTCATATGCGTACACGGAAAATACGACTGTACAAGATCAATGGTAAAATCGAAGATAAAAAATGAAATACGATCGAATCGCGTAAATGTGAATTTTCCGTGAACGTTTCGTCTAGAAATATATTATTCTTGTTCGCGTGTGTAAATATATTACTCACGTGTTCATGTATTTGGAAAACGTCATTAATTTTTCATTTTATACGGGTGGAGGATAACAAATAAAATAATTTATTTCACTCGGGATGATAATGGACGTACTATGCACGCTTCGCGTGCGTCCCCCCATTTTCACGCCTCGTAAAATAAAATTTCGTACAACACTCGGCGAAAAAACTTGTTCTAAACTCGTGTGATTGCAACATTCGTTAGAAAAAGTTTTTTCGCCCTCGTGTCATAATGTACTATTATTGGCAGCTTTTAATTGTTTGGGTTTGTTTGGGTTTTAATTGCCTAATTCATTGCCCAGACATGGCTAATTATATATATAGGCTGTTTTCTTCACGGATTAACGGATTATATCTAGCTGGTCGCCGAAAAAAAAAGGAGAGTACAACACTCGGCGAAAAAACTTTTTCTAAACTCGTGTGATTGCAACATTCGTTAGAAAAAGTTTTTTCGTCCTCGTGTCATAATGTACTATTATTGGCAGCTTTTAATTGTTTGGGTTTTAATTGCCTAATTCATTGCCGAGACATGGCTAATTATATATATATAGGCTGTTTTCTTCACGGATTAACGGATTATACCTAGCTGGTGGCCGAAAAAAAAGAGGAGAGTACAACACTCGGCGAAAAAAACTTTTTCTAAACTCGTGCGATTGCAACATTCGTTAGAAAAAGTTTTTTCGTCCTCGTGTCATAATGTACTATTATTGGCAACTTTTAATTGTTCGGGTTTGTTTGGGTTTTAATTGCCAAATTCATTGTTGAGACATGTCTAATAATATATATAGGCTGTTTTCTTCATTGATTAACGGATTATACCTAGCTGGTGGCCGAAAAAAAGAGGAACTTTTGTGAATTTTTTCTGGAAAAACGTGTGCAGATTTTCGAATTAATTTTTTTTTTTACTTTAAAGAGTATGGTTTTAAGTGCCTTCTACAAATGTTGTATTGACAAATATTTATAAATGTGGTAGATAAAACGATTTGTGCAGATCGCTGTTTAAAAAAAAATCCTTTGCGATGACCATTCCCGCTCGGAAACAAGTCATCCGAAATCAAAAAAATCAAACGAAGTTTTTGCATGATTATCTAGTGCTTGGACAAAGGATTCAATAAAATATTGATTTTTTTTTTAATGGCCGTAGTTCAAGTGACAGTATCGATTTTCTCTTAAACGAACGCTCTATCTTCGTTGATTAAAAAAAAACTGTGGCAAAAAAAAATTTCCTTCGTTCAAGCACGGTTTTCCGATATGTAAAAGAAGCTTGTACATGAAGTTGATCGGTGCAGTGATTTTTGAGATCTCGTAGTCATCGATTTTGAAAAAGTCATTTTGAGAAAAACGCGCTTAAACTTCGCCGGTTTTCGGGACCTACCCATAAACGCCCATAACTTCTTTAATTTCAAACGGAAAGATTTGAAACGCGTTTCTGCTAGTAAAAACTAGTTCTTACTGAACGCCTTCGTTACAATTAGTTTTTTTCTAGTAAAAACTAGAATTTACGGACAAATAAATTTGAATGATAGTTAAAACTCGTCTTAACTAGGAAACACTGGTTCTCAGACCAAAACAAACCCAAAAAAAATTTGTTTTTTAATTTACCGTTAACGCTGGGATTAATAAAGACCGTTCGTTTTGTTTGTTTGTTTAAGGTACACCAACAATCATTTAGAAGTAGTTTTACCCGATTCATTTTGCTAGAACTAGTTTTTCCTGGTTAAAACCAGTTTTAACTAAAATTCTAATTCATTTATCAGTAAAGTCTAGTTTTCACTAGAAAAAAAACTATTTGTAACGAGGGCGTTTGGTCAGAACTATTTTATACGAGATAAATCGTGATTTAACTGAAAACGGCTTTTAGCCGTAACATAAATATATAATAGTCACTTCATAAACAACGCAACTTTCAGTTTTTAATAATTTGCCCATATAAAATGAGGTACTAGGTAATTAGCTACACCGCGAAAAAAGTCACACTAAGATGGAAAAAAAAAATTTCATTGCGCCGCCAAGAGAAAGCAATTGCGAGTTTGATCGTTTATCAACAATCGTTTATTTTTCTCGTTGAGCTTATATTGGTTGATGCTTTCAGAGCCCCGGCAGTATACCGCGATTAACGCCACGAGTGAGCCAATTGAGGCAAGAGGAATGTGTGGACGTGGCGGGTCGGGAAGCGGCTCACGAAAAGGAGATACACAGTGCAATGCAGATATCACAGTCTTGGGAAGATCTGACTCTCGAGGCGGAGGGACTGTCTTTCAAAGATTCGGAATCGCCGACGCAGCAATTGAACAAGTCGGCGGAACGTCAAACGGCCAAGAGGATATTCGACCCGTTGAGTCTGAATTTACCGGCGAGCGGTGGGCCGCCCTTGTGCTCGTCACCCTCGCCAACGAGGTCTGGCCTGGGTCAGCGCCAGTGCTACTCGCCCGGAATTCATATGGCCAACTGGAAGAGCAGTTTGTCGCCGAGTCCGACGAGAAAAGCGTTCGCTACGAGGTATAAATTTCTTTTTTTTATAGCAGTACGTAGTATGCAAAATCATAGTCTACGATGTTATTTTTCGTTTCGATTTCGTGAGAAAGATTCCTGTAAAAATATTCACCGCGATTAATTCAATGATTTAATTGAAGATTTGAATATTTAGCGAATTTTTGACAGCATGTAAATTTTGAATGTACGATGTTTCATTTACGCATTTCACGTTTTTCCCTCTACACGTACAGGCGCAGCCTGAGCCCTATTGCAATTCGTCCAAGTTGTCTGGGTCCGGTAAAGCGGAAATTCGAGCTGGACGACAACAGCAGCGATCTGCAGCCTCCGGCGAAACGAACCTCCAATTTAGTCATTTCAAATTCACCACGGTAAGACTATCGTTGATGCGAAGAATTTTTCTTGTTTCAAATGCCACATTGTTGGAGGCTTTGGGCTGTGACAATCACGCAAAATATTGTTATGTGAGGATTTTTATTAGAGATCGTGCATATGCAAGAAAAAGGCTTTGGGGCGATAATAGACAGAAAGAATAAATTAGTAGAATTTCAACAAGGGTTTTTTTCGGATCCTCATTGGATCTCAAAGACGGATCTATAAAAAAAAAAATTGTCTCATGAAAATGAAGAAATGAAGAGAACAAATCAATACAAAATAATAAGAATAAAGCGATAAGAAATGAAAAAAGATAATAATTTTTTTTAATTTAAGATAAAATAAAATAAAAAAATAAGATAAAGATAAAAGATAAAATGAGATTTAAAAAAAAACAAACAAAAAATAGATAATAAAAATAAAGAAATATAAAAGAATGAAAACTAGAAATATAAAAGAATGAAAACGCAGTAAAAACTAAAAACAGAGATAATGAAAATAAATGAAGGAATAAAATTATGAGCTAAAAAATTTGAAAAGGAGATAATAAAAAAATTAAGAGATTTCAAAAACGATAGGTGAACTCCAACGCTGTAAACTTCAACACCATCTGAAATATCGGAAAAACAATTTCCTTTTGTCGCATACCTGAATAAGCTTCTTGAGCGAGCGGATTTTTTTTTTCGTTACTCGAGCAGCAACCGTTTCTCGCCAATAAAATCGAATAATTTAATTGTTTTTTTTTTTGTTGCTTTCTTGCAATTGTCACAGATTGGATGCGATTTCGAGTCCCTTGCCGGGTACGATAAGTTCAGCGGGTACTCCGGAGTCTCTCTCGAGTGTGGATTCACCGAGCTTCTCGTTCAGGCCAGTAGACGACAGTCCACCGCCGGGTCGCGCAGTGACGAACGGCGATGAGCCCATGTTGGAAACATGCGACGGGACCAAAACGACGCAGCAGGAACCAGGCCAGAGCGAACAAATTGGCCAGTGCAATCACAGGTGAACACGCCCGAGGGGTACGAGACGAGTACACACGCGCTAATAATCACACCACACGTGCAGCCAAAGTTCGCGTCTGCTCCGCACCGCGACGCTCGCGCGAGACTACGAGAGAGAGAAAGAGAGAGAGAAAAAAAGAAAACACACACGGGAATCGTTACCAGCACAACGCGACGTTGAACTTAGCATCATTGGAATGCAATGATAATTTTCTTCGAATCAATCCCAATAGCTCTTTTTTTTTCGCACATTTCTAGACCAAGGAAGTAACGTTTTTTTCTTCTTAGAATGGTCGGTTTTCGTTCCATTCCTTAGAATGGAACGGAGCTTCGAGTGTGCAGAAAAAAAAGTCTTGATGATGAAAAATGAAGGGATGGGAAAATGAGAATTTTCGTTGCGTTGCAACGATGCAGAAAACTTTAAGACCGTACTGTGTGTTGCTCGGTCCTGTACATAGCCTAGGAAGTGTCGAAAACATTTAGCTTTTACCCCTTCGAATATTGTTAGGTATTTAAAAAAATTCGTGCCGGAAGTGAACTCTCTACTCAAGTCTAAGTAGCAGCGTTCGATAATTTCTTACTGTTGAATTCAAACGGAAATTTGACTCCTACGTTCAAACTTGAATAATTCAAGAACTGATTAATATTTGTCAAATTCGCTCGAAGATTCTTGAATCAGATCCGTACAGCTTTAAAAAGCTTTTTTTTCCACAAATCTCATTATTATTTTTACACGAATTACAGCAATTCGTAAAACGAATGGATACCTATCAAAACCGAGAAAGAAAACGCATTTTTCAAACACCTGTGATTTTTTTTCAAAAATGATAGATTTTCGAAAAATCTTATCAAAGCTGTGAACCGAATATCAAATGTTGAATCTTTCAAGTTTGAGCAGTATCAATTTTCCGTAAAAATCAAACGGGTATTAAAAATTAAAGCGTCATCCCTGAAGGTTAAGTTCGGGAGCTTCAATTTGCCTCGAATTTTTTTAGTCCCTGATATTGTTTGCCGTAGTAAGATTTTTTTTTCGACGCCCTAACATACCCGACGAACACACGAAACGCCATTGCTAGAAAAATGTATTTTTTCTCCCCGAAACTCTTGTCGTTCGTGACACTCCCGCGGTGTACGAACGCTCGAACGCGGAAAAAAAAATCGAACATTTTTAACGTCTCTCCGCTATATTTGCGAAACGATCCGTCGTGAGGCAGGTAAAAGTTTTGTTCGTACGTGTTTTTCACTTTATTTCATCGTCTTTACGTTCGCGAACGCTTGTACGCATGTACAGATTCTGGATCAATCGAGTGAACGAAAAATCGATGAATTTAGATACGCACGAAAATGAAAAAAGAAAGGAAAATTTGATGAACGACGCGCATTCGGTATACATATTTACTACACGTTACACCAGCCTCAAATGTATTGTTGTTTTTTTTTTTCATGCTACTTTGAGGCTCGTACTTACAGCTAGTCTTTTTCGTTCGATTGTGAACTATGGAATTTTGAATGAATGGCAATTATGCGCGAGACTCGTGTATACTTCGAATCGACGATTATTCTGCGCCGAACACTTCCAATTGGTTGCTTGATTTACGAAGGTAGAACGGCAGCAAACGCGCATCCAAAATTGAACCCTCGTGAGCCTCGTGTCCACGTGCGCGTAGGGTGAACATTGGAGAGATTGAAGTTCAACAACGATAAAGCAATAAAGAAATAAAACTTATCTACACTAGAGGAATTTATTCTGGACACTTAACATTTTTTTAAATTCGTACTTTGGAATTTTTTATTTGAAAAAATGAAAGCATTGCCAAAACGAATCTTGTGAAAATATTAAGTAGAAGCATAATAGATAAAAAAAAATGACAGTATCATTTGGGCGTAGCAGAATATACATGTTCTGCGTAAATATAAAAAAAATCAAATTTATATTAAGTGTCTAGAATTAATTCCCCTAATGTATAAGCTTTATTCAACGAGAATTTTCTGTTAAAAAATAATCAACTTTCGTATTGTGAAACGAGATCGTTGAAGTTTTCCGGACTTTTGTGGGAAAGTATCGAAACGAAAATTCTAAACGAATCCTTCGGGCTGGAAGCATTCTCCACTCGTTATCCAATCGATCGAGCCATATTTTCGCAAATCCTTCGAGAAAGAGGATCGAAGCGCAAAAATGAATTAGCTTCAACAATGAAACAACCTGTGTACACGTGGACGCGAGTTTTGGAATCGTTCAATCGAATATCGCCGTATAAGTTGTAATAATATCGTCCCACCGAATGAGGTTTGTGTTTTACGGGTATGAAGCGTATGCCTCGCAGACACGATCGTCAGGCAAATAACATTTATCTTCGTTTGCGCGAAACAAGAAATGATGGAAAAAATAAATGAAAGGAACTTCAAGCACCGATGTCGGGAGGCTTTAGCGCGAGAAGCTTCCGACATCAAAGTACAAGTAGAATTATGCTTAAAGTATAAAAACATCTTATGAATTTTTCACCATCATGCTTATTTGATGACATTTCTTTTTATTATTTGTAAATAGCCCGATATTATTACCTCTCGGAATGTTTATGTATATATATTAGGGTGGCGAAAAAAATCCAACCCTTAGTCCTTGAAACGATAGTTTTAAGGTTTTTAAAAAATGCACGCGAATTTGGAGCTCTCTAATTTTTATTGGTAGCGCTCGATTTTTCTCCCCCATCCGGTTTAAAATTCTCAAAACTTTTTTTTCAATCTCCGTATCATAATTTCAACACTAATTATGGCTGTTTAAAAATTAAATGTATTCCCATCAATAATTAAAAAATAGACATTTATAAATAGCTATAATTTGTGCAAATAAAATTATGTCGAAATTGAAAAAAAACAAGGTTGTTGAAGATGTAGAAATCAGCTTTGAAAATCTCCAGGCAGATTTGTCAATTATCAATTACTAGGTATGAAAGTTTGGACGTAGAGATCAAATTTTTCGTGCAAGTCAATTGTGAGAGACTTAGACTTGATTTGAAGGGCTCAAATTTCGGATGAACTTTTTTCTACATCTAATATTATATTCTGAAAGGTTAAGGGTGGAATTTTTTTCTTTCAAATACCGTAATATATATATGTACACACACACACACGTATGGATATGTTCGTTTCGAAACAAAATTTGATTTGTACGACGAGTTTTTCGTGGCTGCGATGAGTGTCAAGGATCATATCGGAAAAACCGAAACGGAAAATCGTTTTTTCCGGATCGGCATAGTTTCCCTCGTCCCGAGCCCCTTTAACCCGCGCAAACTTCAAGATCCAAGAGTAGCATAAATACGAATCTTTGATGTCACTTTCGATCGATGTACCGCACTTGTATTGTTATATTTCCGACTCCTGGTGACTCTCGAAAAGAGCTTATTACTTCCGGTTTACCTCTCGTCTCTCTCTCTTCTTTCAAATTCTGTTTTACATTATTTCCAAACAGAAACATACGTGCGCAGTACCAAATGAATTGACGCAGTTTTTTTTTCGTATCCGCGTATCGCCGGACGAAACGATCGCGACATCCGAGATTGAGACATTATGCTTCCTACTCCTTAAGACTGAAATTGATGTTTCGCATCGAGAAACATCCCCTAAATCCTTAGATTAAATGTATATCTTCCATTAGAGAGGAAAGAAAGAAAAAAAGAAGAAGAAGTAACGTCACATAGATTGAGGAAACGATCGACGAATATTTCGCCGAGCATATTATATTGTTTCGAGAAACATATTACAGGATCTGTGTTCTTGTGTGGAACTTGCGCTTTCCACTGTTTTAACAATAAACCATTATTCGATAGATTAAGTACAAAGAGATGATATACCCCCCCACGCATACACACACGATTAACAATTGTCGAGTGAAATTCAGTTGCGCAAAAAAAAAACGTCATTAGGCAAAAAAAAACCTCAAGAAATAAGCAACGGACTTCTAACTGATCTAAATATGCATGTAATATAATAAAACGAATCTGTAAATTATTTTTCTTCCCCCGCTCATCATCCCGGGGCGAAGTATATCTGTAGCCGAACTTTCGAGATGATCTTACCCCTGTATAGCCGCGTATGTAAGTGCTAAGTTTGGTTAACAATTTAATAAAAATGAAAAGAAAAAATGGTACAGTAATGAACGATCGTGACTTTCGGGACTCGCGATTGGTCCCGAAATTACGAACGTCTGCGTTGATGCGAATTTTTCTTGAGAGACTTATTAAAGAAAACAAGAGAAACATCTGGACGGTTATATATTTTTTTTCGACTCTCTGAACCAAAGTTTGTAGTATTTGTCCGATTGTGACTACCGCTTACAGTTGTTGGAGAACGGTGCACTCTAGCTAAGTGACGTTTTTATAAATGTACCGATCAATCAGAATAATTGCGAATACGACGCGACAGATCGTAATTTCTTCGAATATATTTCGAATAGAAGAAAAATCGTAATATCCGACGTTGTAAATTCTTTTGGATATTTAATATTTACACTTTTTTTCGAAGTATTCTTTACGCTAATTGTAACTGAAAACAGTTCTTTCATCGAATGTTCCGGGCAAGGATAAATGTGATAGCGCAGGGCCAAACATATTTTTCCATGACAGTTCTTCCAATGTACTTTGGTAGACTTCGTATGTCGGATGTTCGAAGACACATATCATCGAGTGCACAAGACTCGTAAGATTAACGTAGACTTACAAGCAACATCACTTGAGTGTCCACCTTCGATTTTGATGAAACTCATATATGTGATAAATCATTGAAAACCATTAGACACGTATTTTTTTTTAACGGCGGAAAAAAGGTTTCAAAAGCGAAAACCACCCCTCAAGACAAAGCGTGTAGAGGGGTTTTTGCCATTTCACCCACAAGCACTCCACTGATCTGAATGAATCAAAACCAAAATTCTTCTAATGTTGAGCGATGAAAAATCCGCTATGGTAGTATAAAAAAATAATAAGGGCTAAAGCACTGCGCTATTTGCCGTTTTTTCACCGTACACTTAGAAGGGTTGCATGGAAATGAATAAGATGGGTGTCATTTTAAAGGGGGATCAAAATTCAAGTTCCCGGGTTTGTGCATTTTTAGCTGGACAGGAAACTTAACGGGGTAAACTACTTACATGGACTTATTCATCACAGTCGTGTTTAATATCTTTGAAATGTGTCCGCTGATTCAAAATATTCCTATGAACTACAATTTAATGTTTTTCTCGTGTTTCGAAATTATTGCGTTTGTCTTACAAGGGGAGGCTGTCAATTGTCAAATTTAGATTCGATTCAATGTGTTATGTGGCAAAGCAGTAAGATGCGCTTCTTCGCCGTTGTCGAAAAAATCGGCATTGAAATATTCCGTTGCGTTCAAATACTTTCTACGTAAAGAAAATTTCAAAGAGCGCGTGGCGCATCGAGCAAGCTCTCTTCTTTATAAGCCCGTCGTCCCCGGTTCGAATCTCGCTGCTGGCAACTTTTTTTTAATTTATTTTTATTCGAATTTGTATACAGATAATTCCCGGTAATCAGTTTCAGCAATTACGCATATACTAAGTTTTTTAAATGCCGTTTGTTGTGGAAAAACCGACGCTTTCGAACTTCATTATGTTGTTCGCAAACAAAGTCATATTTTATAGTTGTTTCGTGCAAATAACACTATAAATAAAACACAATATCACAAATAACATTCAAGTGAGTGCAATTTATTGAAAAGTTCCGATGCAGATAATTTAAAATCAGTGAGATGAAGTAGCCGGAGTATCGCACGAACCAGACTGATAGTTATCATAAAAACATGGAAAGAAAAAAACAGCACGACATCTAGCACATCTGAAAAACGATGCGTTTTCACAAGAACAATTGTTTTTTTAATTATCTGTTGAGAAACACACCTGATTTACATTGAAAAAAATTGTTCTATCGTCCGTGAGGCGTGATACAAACCACTCATATCGTATCATATCGGAAAAAATTGGAGAAGACAACTGATGGTTGACGATCGACTGGATTTTTATACAATCTTTTCTGGAATTGATCTCACGCTGTTGCTCGATTAAATAAGCCACAATTTTGAAGGCGCTTGATCAGATTTGAACATAATGAAGTTCGAAAGCGTCGGTTTTTCCACAACGGCATTTAAAGAACTTATAATATGCGTAATTGTTGAAACTGATCGCCGGGAATTATCTATATACACATTTGAATAAAAAATAAATAAACAAAGTTGCCAGCAGCGAGATTCGAATTGGGGACGACGGGCTTATGAAGCAGAGAGCTTGCTCGCTGCGCCATGCGCTCTTTAAAATTTTCTTTACGTAGAAAGTATTTGAACGCAACGAAATATTTCAATGCCGATTTTCTCGACAACGGCAAAGAAGCGCATCTTACCGCTTTGCCACATAACACCTCTGGCCATGAGCTTTTATCACACGCAGTATGAATCGAATCTGAATTTGACAATTGACAGCCTCTCCTTGTTAGAGGTAAATCACCCCCCCCCCCTCTGAGTTTCTTTCCATTCGCAGTTTGCGAGGTAAAAACGTTTTTTCTGCCGATAAAAAAATACGTGTCTAATAGTTTTCAATGCTTTATCACATGAGTTTTAACAAAGTCGAAGGCGGACACTTAAGTGATGTTCCTTGGTAGCGGAATTTCTTCCTGAATATTACATTTCGAGCAAAGCTCGCGATCTTTTTGTATTCGCATAGAAAGTTTTGCGACTGATGTAATTAAAATTCACGTATTTTCGTAGTCTGAACATAAATTAAGAGATGAGACCGACTTCACACCGCGACCTCCAGGGAATCCATTTTTATTCTCTTTTGTGTCCGATCGTCGGGTGAATTTTCCCTCGTTCGAGCTTCACTCGGTATCGTGCGTATAGCGAACACAGCTTTTCCGTAACGTCTTCCCTCTGCAAAGGATCATATCGAGCATGTTATGTTACGTAGAAAAGTGCCAGTGAACGAAGCGATCGTTTCCGAGCTCACCGGCTTTGGCCAAGAGGTGTTTGCACCGTCCGAGCACAGAGGCTTTGGCTTTGGTCTCGTCAAGTCCTAGCAATGCGGCGCTAGCGCGTTCGAGCGAAATTAAGGATTATCGGTAAGCGAGTGAATCATTCTTCGAAAAAAATTAAATCATACAAAGGATACAGATTGATAATGTCGTAAGGATTTCTCAGCCAAGTTTCGTCCGTCGCGCCACTGGATATAACGACGTTCTGTAAATAGAAAATAGCAAAAAAAATAAAAACGAACACCATGTACCGTTATTCTCCAGAGACAATAATAACTTGTAATTCTCTAATGGAGTACGCACCCTGCTTTTGCCAAATATATGAAAGACATGAGAATAGTGAAGGGCGTATTTTCTTGTCGCTGGATTTAAGACATCCGAGTATTGTATCTCGAAGTGTATTCCCCTCTCCGCAGCTTGGAGATAGAGCTTCCTGTTGAATTTTAGTCCGGTGTAGGAAGATTTCACGGTGACGATATCCACGTTCAATTGGGAGCAGGCAAACTGAAGCGCCGCTTGATTCTTCGGCACAACTCCGTACAGATCGTACTTCTTCAGTACTTGCGACTGCCCCAGAGTGTGAACTTTGGTCGTGTCGCCGAACACGAAAGTCATACGGCTCAGTATGGTCAATTTTTGCGCAAACTCGGCTCTCAACTCCGACACGTCCAGCGGCTCAGGCACTGCCGACTTCACCGTCTCGCCCTCCGCACCCTTCTTCTTTTTCTTCTTCTCGTTATCGAACACCGACTCGTCCACCGTTTGATTTATTGCTACCGTCTCGTAGCCCACTGGATATAATCGAAAATCGAGAATGATAACAACAAATGATATCAACAGTAATAAATACACGATCACATTTGTCTCTACCGGATATTCCATTTATGCTTGAATTTGAAAGAAGAAATAACAGAAAGTAAATATTGACGTACGCTGGTGTAATCGCAATAGTATTTGACGAAGTATTTGCGGGTCGGTGTTGTTGACGCACAAGTCGCAAAAACCCGTGCAGGATGACATTTTTTCTCGGGTCATTTCCTCCAGCAGAGACAATTTTTGCATTTACTTGTGGAAGTCGATTTTTCGGATATCAAGGGCAACATAACCTCAAAAAACTTTTTTAAATTGTTACGGGATTCTAAGGTTAGAGCATCGAACTATAATGTAAGCAGAAATGTGATGAGACATTTCCTATTACGCGTGACGTCATACCCGGTCGATAAAACAGGCATTGTAATAGAAGTTATCTACTGAGCAAGGAAATTGCTCAGGGCCCTTACAACCGTGTCAATTACCGGCAAATAATAATAATCACTCATAGGATTGCAGTAAATACTTTGAATACCACATGTGCTCGGCTAAATAAGGTGCGATACAACCGCTATTTTTCAGTGTTTTATCGCACGCATTCGATCTTCCTGGCGAGTGCGACTGTCCCGAAGGAAATCACTTTTCCGTTACGCAAAGCCTTCAATCTCGTCAGCCGTTCAGAATGAGTTTCAAGCTGTCGGCGAATTCGAACGACCCTCCCATAGGTAGGTCACTACATGTCTTTTTTTTTTTTTATTAGAATATCACCAACGCGAAGTCTTTTTGCAGGTGCACTGGTGACGGTTGAATTGCTAAATGACGAGGGCAAGGCTAAGGTGGAAATCGCTTTGTCGAGCAACTCAAAGTCTTCCGGCAATGTCGAATTAACCACGGCGGATGGAACTGTGGTCTGCGAAAGCAACAACGAGGTCGGTCGGTACTTCGGCAGAACGACGGTCCCTGAGCTCTACGGTACGCCTGACCAATCGCATCTCGCTGCACGGCGAAAAGGTCTTTCAATATAGACCGAAGGCTAAAAGGATGGGTGTACTTTGTGAATTTTTTGTCTGGAGGAAGGGTTGTTGGGGTGCATTTTTGGTTAAAAAGACACAAAAGATTTGGGTAAAAAAAAACATGAAAGTTTGGAGTAAAAAAAAGGCACATAAGCTTTGGGTAATGAAAAGGCACGAGAGATTAGGGTTTAAAAAAAAAGGCACAAACGATATTGGTAAGGAAAAGCCATAAATGATTTGGGTAAAAAAAAGGCAGGAGAGATTTGGGTCAAAAACAGGCACGAAAGATTTTGGTAAGAAAAAGGCAGGAAAGATTTGAGTAAAGAAAAGGCATGAAAGATTTGGGTTAAAAAAAAGCACGAGAGATTTGGGTTTAAAGAAAAGGCACAAATGATTTGGGTTAAGAAAAGGCACGAAAGATTTGGGTAAAAAAAGGCAGGAGAGATTTGTGTCAAAAACAGGCTCAAAAGATTTTCGTAAGAAAAAGGCAGGAACGATTTGAATAGATAAAAGCACAAAAGATTTGGGTAAATCAAGAGGCATGAAAAATTTTGGTTAAAAATAGGCACGAGAGATTCGGGGTTAAAACAGGCATGAGAAATTTGAGTTAAAAAAAATGCACGAGAGATTTGGGTTTGAAAAAAAGGTACAAAAGATTTGGGTTAAGAAAGGGCACGAAAGATTTGGGTAAAAAAAGGCAGGAGCGATTTGAGTAAAAAAAAGGCACAAAAGATTTTGGTAAGAAAAAGGCAGGAAAGATTTGAGTAGAAAAAAGGCACGAAAGATTTGGATAAAGAAAAGGCACGAAAGATTTGGGTTAAAAATAGGCACGAGACATTCGGGTTAAAAATAGGCACGAGAGATTTGGGTAAAAAAAAGGCACAAACGATTATGGTAAGACAAAGGCACAGAAAATTTGGCAAAAAGGGCACGAAAGAGTTGGGTAAAAAAAAACAGCACGTGAGATTTGGGCCAAAAAAGGTACAAAGGATTTGGGCAAACAACTGCGGAAAAATGTTTAAGGTAGAATTCTAAAGATACTCGCTAGGTGAGCTTAATCTTTGTGACTTGCCCACTTAAAAAAAAACATGGGAGAGGAAAATCCTTACAGGGGTGTTCGAAAACCCCGAGATAGACCTTCAATTTGTATCTAACAAAATGACTTTTGCTTCTGTACCGCAAAGTCTTTCATTCATTTTTAAAGTAGTTCAATTTAAAAGAATGCGCCGTAATCCGACAAGTACAGGGTTGAAAATAAAATATCCAGAATGTAAGCAAGAAAAAAATAGATTAGTTTAAAAAAGATTTTTGAAATTTGCTTCTGAGTGCTTCCGGTTGGAAAAAAAACGGCGAAAAGTCTGTCCAATGTTTTTTCCGGCTATGCAGAGAGAAGAGAAAAAAATGTCCTGATACATCCTTTCTATCGCAAAGGTGGCAACGACATCTACGAGAGAACGGAGATAGATCACTGGTTGTCTTTTTCGATCGGGCCTCTGAAGAGCCAAAGGGCCATAACCGAAGCGCTCGCTTATTTCGACGACGTTCTTAAGCTGAAGACATGGCTGGTATCGAAGCGTCTGACGTTGGCCGATATTTATGTTTTTTCCGCGCTTGTGGATCATCGGCCGTTGGAGAGCGATGGAAAATACAGCAACATAAACCGATGGTACAAACAGATGTTGGCTTTGCCAGCGGTACAGAGAGTGCTCGCCTCGATACCGAAGAACAGAGTAGCCGGCTCGGGAAAGGCGACAAAGTCTTGCGGTCGTCAAGAGGGCAAGGATCCCAAGAGGCCGTGCAGTACCGGAAACCGAAAGCAGGAGGGAACGTTCGTCGAGCTTCCTGGCGCTGAAATGGGCAAGGTGAGTGGTTTGATCGTTCATCCGCGTTCGCGTAGCCCGAGCAGCCATGAAGAGATAATTTAATAAAATTTGAATTATTTCCATCGTTATTTCGTGTGTATAAAAAGTAACTATTTAATTACGCCAATGTTCACCCCAGGGTGTCTACCGACCTGAAAAGTCATGAAAAGTCTTAAATGTCATGAAATTACACTCGACCCGGAAAAAGTCATGAAATGTCATGAAAAATTACCAGTCTGTCTAATTTTTTCAAGATCTCTGTAGCGGTCATTGTCATTGCCGATTTTTGTATTTATCGAAAATAATTTCAAATTTTCGCGAGTTTGCGACAATCAATAGCAAAAAAGGTAGTAGAAAAAAAATAATTCGTTAACTCAACATATTAGTTTTTCTGTATTATACATGTAAAGCGACTAGATGATATTACTCGAAGTTCTTGAATTTATGTAATATTTTTCCAGATGTTCCAAAAATCTATTTCTTTACAGCAAACTTGAAATTATGTTTGTCTCACATTTTTTTACTACACATGGAATTGTACACTTTGGTGACGTTTCGTTTATTTCGTATACTTTTTATTGCCATACAACACACATCTGTTTCAAAGAGCATAAGTATAAAAATTTTGAAAATTAGTCATACTAAAGAATTATAAAGTATACTTTTATACTAGAAAGTCATACTAAAAGTCATGCATAAATCCGTATTCCTTGCTTTAAAAATCCTTAAATGTCATGAAATTTTAGTTCCGATCAAAATTAGACACCCTGTTACCCGGTTCTTCATAGTTCTCTGATTCTTTTGCGTTCACCAGGTGGTTGTACGTTTTCCACCGGAAGCGAGCGGTTATTTGCACATCGGACATGCGAAAGCCGCTCTCCTCAATCAATATTACGCCGAGGCGTTCGAAGGCCAGCTGATTATGAGATTCGACGATACAAATCCGGCCAAAGAGAACGTCGAGTTCGAGCAGGCGATATTGCAAGATCTCGAGATGTTGCGGATCAAGCCCGATCGTTTCACTCACTCGTCCGACTACTTCGAGCTGATGCTCTCATACTGTGACAAAATGATCAAGGACGGCAAAGCGTTCGTCGACGACACGCCTGCCCTCCTGATGAAGGAGCAACGCGAGCAACGCTTGCCTTCCGCAAATCGTGACAATTGTGAGTTTATACCGAATCATCGGATATCTTGAACGAATTCTTACTTTGCTAACGCTTGTTCTCATTTTTTAGCGGTTGAGGTGAACATGCAGCTATGGGAGGAGATGAAGAAGGGCACGCCGAGGGGACAGGAGTGCTGCGTCCGTGCGAAAATCGACTATGCATCGACCAACGGATGTATGAGAGACCCGACGATTTATCGATGCAAACCGGAACCTCATCCTCGTACGGGAACCAAATACAAGTGAGCACATCCGACTTCTGATCTCCCTTCATTGGCATAGCGAGCATTTTTTTCTAGAGAGGGCTTAGGTGGGGGGCTTGGTAAAAAATAGGTTTCATCACAATCATCGTTTTGCCATCTGGCTACGCCAATGTCTCTCTCCAACGGATAAGAATATTCGAATAACAAACAGAGCATAGATTGAGCAATTTTTATTTCTCTAGGGTGTATCCAACGTACGATTTCACATGTCCGATCGTGGACGCCCACGAGGGTGTGACGCACACCCTTCGTACAACCGAGTATCACGACCGGGACGCACAATTCTATTGGTTGATAGACGCCCTCGGTTTGCGTCGACCTCACATCTGGGATTACTCTCGGCTAAACATGACCAACACGGTACTGTCGAAGCGAAAGCTGACGTGGTTCGTGGAGGAAGGTTTGGTCGATGGTTGGGACGACCCGCGTTTTCCAACCGTCCGAGGAATAATCCGTCGTGGAATGACCGTCGAGGGGCTCAAGCAGTTTATCATCGCTCAGGGCAGTTCGCGCTCGGTCGTCTTCATGGAGTGGGACAAGATTTGGGCGATCAACAAGAAAGTCATCGATCCCATAGCGATTAGGTGAGCGATGAGAGATCTCTCAAAGGAAAAACAAGCAGAAAATCGATCCAAAATAATTAAATTCAAATAATCGATTAACTTTTTTTTCGAGTTTCATCCAAGCAAGCATAAAGAAATATTTTTATAAAACTTGAACTATATCCTTCGTCGTAAATTCGGGTAATTGATTTTATTTAAAAAACAAGAGGCTTGTGAACAAAACCAGTTGTTGTCAGGGCGACCCCCCTTGTCCCCCCCCCCCCCCCCTCCAGAAAAAAATACTGGCTACGCCATTTGCAAGCAAGTTCTAATTCGCAGATACACAGCCGTAAACGATGGTGAAACGGTGCCAATTTTCGTGGAGAACGCAAAGGAGGACTTTCTAACGGTACAAAATCATCCGAAAGATCCCGCGAGGGGTACGAAACGCGTCAGAGTCGGACCTCGCGTGATAATCGAGAGATGCGACGCGGACACCCTGGTGGAGGGTCAAAACGCGACCTTCATTAACTGGGGAAATCTTCTCGTGAAGGAGATCAAGAGAGAGAAGGGCGTTGTGACTGGCGTCACGGCGCGATTGAATTTGGAGAACAAGGACTACAAGAACACCGTGAAGCTGACCTGGCTCGCCGCCGATGACGACAACATCGACAGGAAGGAAATTCCTGAGCACGAATCCTTGCCTTGTTACGCGGTTTACTTCGAACATATCATCAGCAAGACGGTTCTCGGCAAGGACGACGACTTCAAGGACTTTGTCGCGAAGAATACCAGGGTAAATCCAACATGCGTCGATTCCGGCGGTGATCGAGCCGCAAACCTGTGATATTGAAACTAACGCGAGACCACGATGTTTCAGAGAGAGGTCAAAATGTTGGGTGAGAACGAACTGAAGCGTGTGAAGGAAGGTGAGATCATTCAACTTCAAAGGAAAGGATTCTTTCGTTGCGACGTGCCGTACGCTCCCCCGAGTCCCTTCTCATCTCGCGAACAGCCGATCGTCCTTTTCCACATACCCGACGGACACTCCAACACTCAAGGAACAACCACCGCCAACGCGAACGCCACCAAAAACGCCGCAAAGAACAAAACGGAAGGCGACAATGCTGAGGTAACGTAACTTTTCGTTGTCGCATTTTTTTACACGTTTTTTTTTTACAAGATACGTAAAAAGTTGAGCCTCGATGTTTCAATGAACTCCACTCCAGGATTTACGAGCGAAAAAAAATCGAAATATAAACAATTTAGCATAGTTTTAACAATAGTTAATATCTCTTGCTGATTTATTGATGGCGCTCGTTGATAATAAAATCTGACCTCAAATCGTGATTTGTGAAAAAATGCTAAATTTTCTGAATTTAACGTTTTTCTTCTTGAAAATTTTTAGATTTCTAGATTTTTACTTTTTTTTTTCTTGAAGTGGAATGTACAGGAAATCTGAAGCAAATTTTGGTAATATTCCCTAGTTCCTTAGTCCCAAGGCTTCTTCTCCGATAACTGCTTTCGATCTCACTACGATCAACACTCATTTTTTTTGGCCTTTGGATGGTCGGAAAACAAGGCTTTAATTGGGATTTTTTTAAAAATACTAATAAATCAATCAAAATGAGGTTTGGATGGTTTATTTGACATATATGTAGGTACTCAACTTTTTATTTTCCAAACAATACAAAATGGCGAGCCAATCGCCAGTAGAAACGGAATGACTTTTTTCAGGCCTTTTCAAGTACTAAGTAGCAAGTAGAACGAAAAATGGAATTTTTTTCGTATTCTGCATGAGTTTTTCCTACATGATATTGATCTTTCCAAATTTGGCACATTAAACAAAAAAGTCGCATTTACGACTAAAACGTGACCTTAATTTGTTTACGAAAACCGTAGTTGTTAATCGGTCGTAAAAATCGTGTGTGCTCCGCTATGAATTCTACCTCAGAAGCTACAGTTGTAGTTTGAAGTCAATCGGTTGAAAATTGTAGGAGATACGAGTCCGCTCGAATTTGAAAACATGGTTTCAAGAAAAACGCGTTTGAAGTTTTTAAACTATCGGCGAAATATTTCCAAAAATTTGCTTCCACCTAAAATAATTTTTGCATATCATTCTTGGGATGTTTATACATCATTTGAGCCAATAAAAAAAAATTATACCTTTTTTTAATCAAAGGTATATAAGGCCTTAAATAGATCGAAATTAACTCAGACGAAAAGAGAAAGTAACCAAGTGGAAATAATCGTAGGCGCGTTCCATTTTCTCACAGACAATGCTCTCCCACAACGGATGAGTTTCCATAAGACCTGAATGCAGTTATGATTTTTATTTCAAGAATTTAAGAATGTTGAAATGTTAATGTAATTGAATCTAAGAATTAATTTAATTATTGAATTCAGTCGATTTAATGGAATTAATTTAATTCTTGAATTAAGTCAATTCAATGGAATTAATTCAATTCTTGAATTAAGTCAATTTAATGGAATTAATTCAATTCTTGAATTAAGTCAACTTAATGGAATTAATTTAATTCTTGAATTAAGTCAAGTTAATGGAATTAATTTAATTTGGATTAAGTTAATTTAAATTGAGTTAATTTAATTTGAATTAAGTTCATTTAATTTGAATTTAAGAATGTTAAAAATGTTAATGTAATTTAATTTAACAATTTCCACTCGCTGGAAATCCCAAAGACAAATGTATATGAGAGCACCGTAATTTCGAACCCCCGAGAACCTTTTCTTCCAGATACCTCCCACTTCTCAAAAAATGTTAACTGTCGCATCATCATATCGGACGTTTCATTCCAATGTGACACCGGCTACGATTTCCCCTGCTCACGTTTTCCTTTCACCAGGCCGCTCGACACGTATACAGTGCTATCGAGTACGCATCAGAGTACTCGACTATTAGAGACGGTGAGATTCGGCCGTCGACCGAACGGCGGTTCCCATATGGATTAAAATCCAACAAACGTAAAAGCAAACATTTGAGTTCAAAAAAACTTTTTGTGCTGATCATCTCTGAGTTGTCATTTTATACTAAATATAAAAGCGATTATTTTCAATTCATTCGAAGTACAGAAGCGTCTTCTCAGTGGGTGAAGAGCAATTAAAGTTGTCAGGTAAAATAGGTAAAATCGTCTGCTCTTGTATACGGAAGGGTGACGATACTTCGATAAACATTATTATTATATCGTGCAAGAAGAGGACTGCAGAGTCAATTTTGACGGAAAGTACTGGCATGTCGCTCTCAAAAAGCAGAGATCGTCGTTTCATTCCGCGTAAAATTCCGTTCGACATTTCAAGAAGCAAAATCGTTAACCGCGCGTGGCTAAAATATCATCGTTGGCTTGAGATACAACAGCAATACAATTCGTGTTTCGTTTCAGGACGCAAGTTCGTTGCACCGAAAGATAGAGGCCCAAGGGACCAAAGTGCGCGAGGTAAAAGCCGCGAAAGCTGAAAAAGTCGTGATCGACGCGGAGGTGAAGGCCCTCTTGGCTCTGAAAGCCAAGTTCAAGGAAATAACGGGTTCGGATTGGAAGCCAGGTGAGACGATCAAAGTGACAGCTGAAGGATCGACAATCGAGAGTAGCGTGGCTCTCGCGCGGAAGATCCAAGAGCAGGGTGAAAGAGTGAGAAAATTGAAGGCCGAGAAAGCGAGTAAGAAGTCGATCGACGGAGAGGTGAAGGAGTTGCTTGCTCTGAAAAGAGAGTACAAGAGATCCACGGGTCAAGAGTGGAAGCCGACCGAGGTTGCTCAGGCTGAGGCCTCGAAGGAATCAACGGGCTCCAGTGAAGCCGCGACATTGTCTTCGAAAGTGGCTCAACAGGGTGAAAAAATCAGGCGACTGAAGAGCGAGAAAGCGGACAAGAAGACGATCGATGCGGAAGTGAAGAATCTCCTGGCACTGAAAGCCGAGTACAAGAGTTCCACGGGTAAAGATTGGAAACCGGAAGTCGTGGCGCAAGTAGCCGCCGCGTCGCAGGAGTCGCCAAAGTCCGGTGGCCAAGAATTGTCGAAGAAGATACAAGAGCAAGGCGAAAAGGTGCGCCAATTGAAAGCTTCGAAGGCGGACAAGAAGCTCGTCGATCAAGAGGTCAAAGTGCTTTTGGCTCTGAAGGCCGAGTACGCGGCTGCGCACGGTGAGGATTGGAAACCCGGCGAGGTTGCGGTGAAAATGAGCGACGAAACGGCGGAAGTCGTTTCCGCGAAGATAGCCGAACAAGGTGACAAGGTGCGACAGTTGAAGTCGCAAAAGGCGGAAAAGTCGACGATCGACGGAGCGGTAAAGATTCTATTGAGTCTAAAAACCGATTACAAGAGGATCACCGGCAAAGACTGGAAACCCGAGGTGACGAGCGCTGCTGTCGCGCCTTCGAACAATCAAACGGCGATAGATAAAGAATTGTCGAACGAGATAACCAAAGCTGGTGACAAGGTGAGACGTTTGAAGAGCGAAAAAGCTGAGAAGAAATCGATAGACGAGGCGGTCAAGATATTGCTCGACTTGAAGAGCAACTACAAAACGGCCACGGGACAAGATTGGAAACCTCCAGGAGGCGCTGAAGCCTCGACAGCCCGCAAGCCAAAAGAGGCATCCAAGCCAAAAGAGTCGGCCAAGCCGATCGACAAAGCTGCCAAAAAAGACAAGAACAAGGAACAACAAGTGAACAGCAAAGAGAGCGAGGGCAACAAGACTGGCACGCGATTGGGCCTGGAGGCGAAGAAAAATGAAAATTTGTCCGATTGGTATTCCCAAGTGATCACGAAAGGCGAAATGATCGAGTATTACGACGTTTCCGGCTGTTACGTTCTTCGTCCTTGGTGCTTCTCCATTTGGGACATTATAAAGGACTACCTCGACAGCGAGATCAAGAAATTAGGCGTGCAAAATTGTTACTTTCCGATATTCGTGAGTAAAGCTGTACTCGAACGCGAGAAGGATCACATCGCTGATTTCGCACCGGAAGTCGCGTGGGTTACGAAGAGCGGCGAGTCCGAATTGGCCGAACCAATAGCTATTCGTCCGACATCCGAGACCGTTATGTATCCGGCTTACGCCAAGTGGCTCAAGTCCCATCGCGATCTACCCCTCAAACTCAATCAGTGGAACAACGTCGTCGTGAGTATCGCAAAGTTTACACGACTAAATTCCGCCCGCGGCTTCGCCCACGTGGAATTTGGCCCGTTGAAACTTCATTAATAGTTTCACCCTTTGTCAGGAGTTATTTTTTAAAAATCCTGGAATATGCGTTTCATTATTTGTTTGGAAGAATATTTATACAGAGTTTAAAATTCATACACGCAAGGAATACAATTTTCGATACAAACTTTTACACCCTTCACTCTCTTAGGAGTGGATTTTCAAAAAAATCCTTTCTCAGTGCACCTCCACACTTTCTAAGGAACATATCTTCCAAATTTCATGTTTCCATCTTCAGCGGGTTTGCGTGGTCTATACGTCAGTCAGTCACGGAACTGTTTAATATGTATAGGTATCCCAAATTCACAACTCTCCTCACTGAGCATACTCGACGAATTTTTCAGCGATGGGAGTTCAAGCATCCGCAACCATTTTTGCGCACCCGGGAGTTTCTCTGGCAAGAGGGCCACTCGGCGTTCGCGACGAAGCCCGAGGCGGACGAGGAGGTACTGACGATCCTCGACCTGTACGCCAACGTTTATGAAGATTTTCTCGCAGTTCCGGTTGTCAAGGGTTCGAAAACCGAGAAGGAGAAGTTCGCCGGTGGCGACTACACGACAACCGTCGAGGCTTTCATTTCCGCAAGCGGTAGAGCAATTCAGGGCGCGACGAGTCATCACCTCGGACAAAACTTCTCCAAGATGTTTGACATCCAGGTGGAGGGCGCCGAGGAAGGTGGCGAAAAGACCTTCGTCTATCAAAACTCTTGGGGCTTGACGACCAGGACGATAGGCGTTATGATAATGGTTTGTTTGGGATTTGTTGAAGAGAAGCGAATAAAAATGACACGTAAGTGACGCCGAATTGTGAACAGGTGCACGGTGACGACAAGGGTCTAGTCCTGCCACCGAGAGTCGCCGCGATTCAGGCTGTGATCGTGCCCTGTGGAATCACAGCCTCGACCAGCCCAGATCAGAGACAACATCTCACGGCGGAGTGCGCGAAGCTCGAGGCTGAATTGAAGCAGGGAGGCAGCCTCAAGGTCAAGGCTGACTATAGGGACAATTATAGTCCAGGCTGGAAATTCAATCATTGGGAGCTCAAGGGCGTTCCCGTTAGAGTCGAGCTCGGCTTCAAAGATCTGGAGAAGAGCCAGGTGACTCTCGTCAGGCGAGACACTTCCGAACGTCTTACTACCGGCCGAAGCAACGTTCGGGCAACCGTCGAAAAACTTCTGGAGGACATCCAGCTGTCTATGCTGAGCAGAGCCAAGAAAGATCTCAACGATCACATCAAGGAGGCTAACGATTGGGAGACTTTCTGCAGCGAGCTCGACAAGAAAAATATCATTCTCGCGCCGTTCTGTGGCGACACGAGCTGCGAGGACTCTATCAAAGCGGACAGCACGAGGTAATAGCTTGCAGGATTTGTTATAGCGATTTAAAAAATCGGCAGATTGGCTTTCGCCCTTGGGATGTTTCTTCCCTCGCTCTTGCGGTTCCTTTTTTTACTTCCTCTTCGATGACCAAAATTGGAACAACTTCCTCGCAGAAAGAATTCGCGTGCAGATTTTTTTTCAATTATATTCCATTACAGCTGTAAACATTTCTAGAAAGAGGCCCAAATTATCTCTTTGTATTTGTTGCTTTCTGATCTGTTCTGCACGAAGGTATTGACTTTTTTTCTTGCGATATTGCAGGGAAGACGCGGGCGATGAGCCCGGCGCGCCATCGATGGGAGCCAAGAGTCTTTGCGTGCCTTTCGAACAACCCAAAACCCCGATTGACTCGCTCAGCTGTGTTCATCCCGACTGCACAAGAAAATCCAAATTTTATACCCTATTTGGCCGTAGTTATTGAACGGTAAAATGCAAAGGTCGATTCTCGAAAACGAGAATGGACAAATAAAGGATTATTTAAATGATACGACGTTTTTCGCATGGGCTTGATTAAAAAAACGAAGAAACCTTGTCCTTCAAATAACCTTCTAAAAATCTCTGGAAGACCGTTGTTTTTTTTATACCTCAGTTATTTTAATTTACAGTTAATGCTGAAAAGCATTAAAATAATTTCGAACAAGCGTTAAGAAGTTTTGAATTTTTTACATACTTTATATAAGTAACAAAATAAATCCGCGCAACTATTTTCGAAACTAGAATTTTTAGGCCATTAATATGTAGGGCATAAGAGAGATACAGTTTTACGGAAATTAATAATGACATTTTCTTTAGGAATTTTTAAGGATTCTTTAGAGAGATACGGTTTTTTAGGATCCTTCAGAAGGCTAGATTTTTTGGGTAATATATTGAGAATAAGGGAGATTTTTTTTAGGATTTGTTAAGGTTTTTAGAGTTTTTTTTAAGAGTTTTTTAGATATCATTTTTTTATCTAAAAGTTTTCAGCACTGAATTCCTGATCCATCGATGCGCGCTCCCCTTCACATTGTAGTTGCCGCACGCGGTGCCGGAAAACAACAAAATCCTAACCTAAAAAAAGTTTCCAAAAATGGCAGAAAAGAAACGAAAACCTTGCGTTACTTTGGAAGAATACGGAATTCCTAATGTGAGTTATCCACAATTGTCAAACAACCCGCTATTCAGTCTAAGAGTGACAATTACATCTTTTTTTTTCATCTGTTCGAAGGCCTCGGAGTATTCTAACCTACCGCTCGAGGGAGGCTGGAGCTTGGACAATTTCAAAAAGGTGCCCATAGTTCGAATGCAAATTTTCATGACAAATTTACAAGATCCTAATATCTAAAATTCTGCGAAACGTTGCAGCAATTCAGCATCAAAGTGGTGAGCCAATCGGCGGACGGACGCGAATTGGAGTTCGACTTGATCGGCTGTTCTGCAGCGCTGGCTAATGCGTATCGCAGAATATTGCTGAGCGAGGTGCCGTCCATGGCCATCGAGAAAGTTTACATACTAAACAATACGAGTCTCGTCCAGGACGAAGTACTCGCGCACAGGTCTAATCTTCGTAAATTTGAAGGCTAAATTCGGCCGATCGTAATCGAACGTTAAAAACTGACTAAACTCCGCACTGTTTGCCTACAGGCTGGGCCTGTTGCCGTTGAGGGCTGATCCCAGACTCTTCGAGTACCCATCGAATTCAGGAGGCGACGAGGAGGAGGTCAGCGACCAGGATACCCTGAGATACGAAATGAAGGTCACTTGCTCGTGGAATCCTCAAGCGCCCAAAGATTCTCGGCGGCCCGATGACATTTACCGCAACAACAATGGTAATTTGATCCCTGTAGAGAATTCACACCGACACCGAACAACGTTCACCGACAAGTTGTTTGTCGTCTGTGCACAAAGTTTACAGCAAAGATGTGAGATGGGTGCCTATTGGCCGTCAGGCGGAAATTTATCCGTCCGGAGAGGAGCAACTCGGAGTACTGGAGGGCGACATTCTTGTGTGCAAAATGCGACCGGGCCAGGAAATCCATGCGTTCATGCACGCCGTCAAAGGGATCGGCAAGGACCATGCGAAATTTTCGCCAGTCGGTGGGTATACGTGGTACTCAATTTATCCAAATTAATAAAAATTTGTCATCCAGGAATTTATTGAAATTGAAACTAGACATTCCCTAGATTCTATTCCCGTAACTGCAATTGATTCATGTAGAATTCCCTAGATTCCTAGCCATCCATCTATAATTTCCTAGACACAAGCTAGAATGGACGCCTATATAGTCTCCTAGAATTTCCTAGTCAATCGCTTAACATTCCCTGGCTTCCTACTTATTCGCCTAGAATTCCCCAGATCACGAACAATGTCTTAAGGGGTTACGTGAGTTTCGACGCCAAAAAAAGCATATTGTCTATTTTTTTATAATATAATATATAAATTATTTTATTCAAAATGTTAAGCACATGAAAGAGCAACATTTCAGCAATATTTAAAAAAAATTTCATCCAAAAATTTGGGAACTTCAGCCGGTGGGACCTGGTTTTCGGAGACCCCTCAAAAAAAAGTGTCCTTGTGGTGATCAGGATAACTCATGATAGCTTTATCTGAAATTGAAAAACCAAGTTTTTTCTCCTAGTAGATAAGTATACCTCGTGATTGAACGAAGGATTTTTAAAAACATTGAAATTTGAATTTTTGGCAGAGTTGTATGCAAAATAGTTTAATTTTTGGTGCAATGTACACTACGTATAGCCTTGTAAAAATAGTTGTAATCGAAAAAAAACCTTCGTTCAATCAATATAGTCAATGCTATTTTGAAGAAGTGTGCAAAATTTCAATAAGATCGGTGCATTCGTTTTTGAGAAATCGTGTCCACCGACTTAAAAAATAGTGCTTTGAGATAAATGCGTATACCTGCATCGCTCCCGGCCGGTCTTTCCCAAAGGGGGGAATTCCCAAAGGCTCTCTGTCCTAGACTTTTACTCCGATTGACTTAAAACTTTGGGACAATATTCTAGACATATTGTATTATTAGATAATAAAATATAAAAAAATGGTTTTTTTGAAATGTTCAAACCCACGTAACCTCTTAAAAATTTTCTCGTTTTTTAGATGTTTATTTAGAATTCCCTAGATTCCGAAGCATTCCTCTAGTATCCCCTAGACACCTAAAAATCCAGTTAGAATTCCCTAGATCCCTACTAATTCGTCTAGAATTTCCTGGATTCCCTGCCATTCAATTAGAATTCTCTAAGCCATCCGTCTAGAATTCCCTAGTTCCCTAGGCATCCATACAGAATTCCCTTGACGCTTCCGCTTCTCCACGTTTCTTACGAGTAAAAAAAAACCGTTAAATATAAATTCGCAGCGACCGCAACCTACAGACTTTTGCCCTCGATAACGTTAACCGAGCCGATAAAGGACGACCTCGCGGACCTCTTGAAAACGTGCTTCAGTCCGGGAGTAATAGAGATCGTCGAGGGTAAAGACGGCTCGCGGGAAGCGCGGGTCAAGAGCGCGCGTTACGACAGTTGTTCCCGTAACGTCTTCAGGCACCACAGCCTGAAGAATTCGGTCAAGCTCGAGAGAATACCGGATCACTTTATCTGTGAGTACGAACGAGAATGTCAATCCCGATCGCCGAAACATTTCGAGCCTTGCGATAATTCGCGACACGATTTATTTCAGTCACGGTCGAGTCATTGGGCGCTCTGCAACCTTACGTACTCTTCATGGAGGCCGTCAAGGTTCTCAAGGGAAAGTGTCGAACTTTCTTGGAAGAGCTCGATACCATCAGCTGAATGTCGTATCCACAATATTAATAATAATAACAATAAAAAAAATATACAGACTTTTAATTATATCTGAAGAAAACCTGTTGGTCATTCAACTGTTTCATCTGTCAGTGATCATCCGAGGGTCCCGCTATGTCAGACCTTTTGGTTATCCAAATTTTTCGTGATTCAATGTCGTTATAAATATTGAAAAGGCAAAAACAACAGACGACATACTTTTTCATGCGCGTGGCGTGCCGTTAGAAAATCAAAGAAAAAAGCCGGAAAACCAGTCATGGATTCGGTAGGGTAGCATATTTCTCTATTTTTTTCATTCGCGAAAAGTAACTAGGGAGTTACCACTACATGAAAAAGTTTATATATATATAATATTATCATGAAAGAAACAATACTTTTTGGAGATACATATATATGTCATATATAATATTATATTCTATACAATATATATTGAATTATAATAAATAATGATATTGAAAAAAAATCTACTATTATTAATATGTGTACATTACTATCTATCTATTATATAGTAGTATTATACTATATAGTAAAATACATATAGACTATATAATATATTATATAGTCACATATTATATTCTATACAATACATAATGAATTATAATATAATAAATAATAACATTAAAAAAAATCGATTATTAATATGCGTATATTACTATATAATATTATATATATATCGACTATACAATATATAATATATTATAGACTATATCATCCTAACTTAATATTATAAATCTGACTTTCTGTTTGTCTGTGTGTTGTTTAATCACGCCAAAACGGCTTGATCGATTTCAATTAAATTTATCCTGCAGATAGCTTATGGCCTGAGTTAAGACATAGGATAATTTTTAATCTAATGTTTTTCTAATTATAATATATACTCAAGTCTAATGTAATGATAAAATTCAAATTCTTATATAATCAATGAAATTTAAAATGTAGCTTATGCCACATAGGATACTTTTCATTCTAATTCTAATTTTTTAAAATGTTCTAATCTGTATGCCTGATGTTTGTTCCACTATTATGCCTAAATGGCTGAACTGATCCGGATGAAATTTGCCACACATGTAGAGAGTTACTTGAAATAACACATAGGCCATGAAAAATACATCTAATATTTTTCTAATTCTAATATTCGACTCGAATTTAATTCAATTATGAAATTATCAGTGTTATATAATTCTTATTATAGGATACAAACAAATCAAATCTAATTTTAATAGATGATAATATAATATCAAATTTAATATAAATATCTAATATTTTTCTAATTATAACATTCGTGTCAAATCTAATGTAATTATCAAATTCAAATTCTTGTAGAATACAACGAATCAAATATAATTTAAATTTGATAAAATCTACCGTCTAATATTTTTCTAATTATAATATTTTAAAAAATCTAATGATCAAATTATAATTCTCATAGAATACGAACGACTAAAGTATAATCAAAATCGTATAGAATCTAATATAATATCACATAATTTACTAATATCAAATATAGCATCTAATATTTCTCTCAATATAATATTTAAATCAAATATAATCTAATGATGATATAATAATTCTTATAGAATACAAACGACAAAAAACTAATTAAAATAGAATAGAATTTAATATATCATATAAACTCTAACATCTAATATTTTTCTAATTATAATATTTAAATCAAATATAATGTAATGATGAAATTGTAATTCTTATTATAGAATACAAACGTTGAAAAACTAATTAAAATGGAATAGAATCTAATATATCAAACATATCATGTAATAATTTTCTAATTATAATAATCAAATAAAATATAATCTAACGATGAAATTCGAATTATTATAGAATACAAACGAATAAAATCTAATGAAAATTGAATATCTCCGCGAGCGAAGCCGCGGGCGGAATTATATAATCACATAATATTATATTGTATACAATATATATTGAATTATAATATAATATAATTAATAATGATATCCAAAAAAAATCTATTATTAATATGCGTATATTACTATAATATATTTTAAAATACATTATTATTATAATATAATAATGAAAGAAACAATAATTTTTGGATATATATCTATATATGAAATATAATATATTGTATACAATATATCTAAAATTATATTATTTTTAATATTATTATTTATATATACGAGTACGTATATCGATATTACTAGTAAACAAAGGGTCTTACTTTTCGAGAATGATAAACTTGAGGATCGCCATGAAATGCAAATCCTATTATTTTCACTATTAGCCGAATAATAAGACCGAACAACTTTACATGCTGGAGCTTCTCGTGGATCGTTTGAATCTGACACCCGAAAAAATTGCGGCTTTTGGCTCAGCGCCCGTCCACGTGATCCTCGAGTTTCTCGATTTTCCAGCATTTGTGATAAGCGAGTCGGATTTTTGGTCGTCGAGGAAGCAAAGTGAGAAGCAAGTCGCGACATTGTCGAAGGAGCGAAAGGTCGGACGTGACGGCGCGTTGGATTTGGGCGCAGGAAAATCGTGTCTCTTTTCTCGAAGACCCGAGACATTGATCGAGGCGATGCGTTCGCAACCATTGAAAATCAGCGTGTACAAAACGGTGCCCGTGACGAAAGTATGCTCTCGGGAAGAACCTGAAGTGCCAATATGCAAAACGGAAGTTCCCTTGCCCGGTTGTTTGTGCGATCAAGTTTCGATGGCGAGAAACGACGTCGCTCAGCTGCCGAGCCCCTATACGACTAAAAACACGTGGAATCTAATCGATCAGCTGGAACAACCAGCGGGAACGATTTTACTGTTTCTCCGTCTAACGTGCCTCGGACAATCCATAGTAACGCAATTCGCATTGATGGAAGATTCTTTTTTGTTCAAGAGTACGAACTCGAGCGACGAGTTCCAGTGCGCGAGGATTTCACGTGCGGATGAGGACGAGAGTAATTTCGGAGAGCACCAAGAACCGGAAGCGAAGCCGAGCAGTGTCATCGGACTTGCTTCCGTATGTCGCGAGCTCGCCAAACGTGACGGCGGGCCAGCTGAGGTCGTGCCACCACGAGAACCTCCCACGTATCGATGGGCGAACGAGTATTCGCCCCAGGCGAGCGCCAAGGGCAACGGCAAAGACTCTTGCATTTGTCGACCGGCGAGTACACTCTGTACCAGCACGATAACTCGTAAATCTTCTTGCTTGGATGAAAATCATTCCAGAGGGTGCGCCGGAGACGCAGGGAGAATGCGCGCCGGGGCCCGCACCGGAAGTGCCAAGTCACCAAGCTATGTGTACAGGCCAAGGATGAGGGGCGGTGGACCCTGGAACGAGAAGACATCCCTGAGCTGTGACGACACGAGGATGCTGCGATCGAAGTATCGACTGGAGCCGATGGCCCAGGTAGCCGTCCCATCTGTTGACGATCTCATTTCCGGTGCTTGCAAATCGCCAACCAGGTCCGCGGACAAGCCGGGCTGCGGTTGCTTCGGGAAGCTTGGTACAGGAGCAACGGGTTCCTTCAAATCGACATCGGATAGCCGGAACTTCGGTTGCTCCAACGCGCCCTGTCAAGGTATCGACTGCCTGATAAGAGCCTTCAAAGAGACCGAGGACTTTGTCGAGTCGATCGGTCGCGTTCCGGGCTGCGCTGGTCTCGGCCTAATGGATCCTACGGACAGTCCCTACTTTCGGAGGGAAAGAGACTTCCCGACGAGTTGTCACTCGAAGGCTCCACCCGCCGCGATACTTCCGGCTCCCGGACGACCGATGGGAAAACCGGAAGTGACACGCGAAAACGATCCGCTTCGCTCGGCGGGCTCGCCGATCTCTCGATTGCATAAGAAGATCGATGAGCGGGCGATGGAGAAGCAGCGAGAGCTGCCGCCCGAGCCGGCTACTCATCCGGAACCGGAAGTCGAGCCTGGTCCCTGCGGCCAAACGAGCTGCAAATCCAGAAAGAACAAGCCGCCCGATATAACCGGCGCGGGCGACGGGACGAGCCAGCAAAAGCTCGTGGAACCTGCGAAGAAAATTTCCGTTATCGCGAAAACTTCAAATTCTCGGAGATCGAAACAACGAGCCAAGAGCAAGCCTCTTACGCTTCCCGGGCCTGATCATCGGACGAGTGATCATCGTAATTCTCATATTCGGGTGAGCAAACGGATAATGAGGCTCGTTGAGGCTTATCGCGATTCGAGATTCTGCTACGGTCACAAGAATTGCTTGGACGCGAGAATCCGTGTGCCCGGGGATATGGGCTGGTTGTGGAACAGCGCGGCCGCTTCGCCCGGTCGTTTCAAAACTCCGATCGGCTGGAAACCCGGGGCTGTCTCGAAATTCGTCTGGGAACGTTTGCAGCAAGCGAAAAAGGCGATGCTCGCTGAAACTTCGAGTTCGATCGGTGAGCTAAGGCGCACCTCGTCCACTGCCAGGCTTAAGCGAAGTCGTTCATTTAGAATCAAAAACTTTCACAATCTCGCGCGAAGTCAATGGGCCAAGGGCCGTATGCTTGAACAAGATGAAAATGAAATCGAGCTACCGCCTACTCTTCACGTACACCGGAAGGACGGAACTTACTACGTGACCATGTATCCGGTGCGGGCCGAAGGTACGCCTGACGAACTTCAGACGGAGGACCCTTTGAAACCTCTACAGTTCAAGGTCACGAAGAACAGAGACGAGCCGGACGCAAACTCGAGCTCTACCGGATCCGACTTGGAGATCGAATTTTCGCCACCCGCAGCGCTAAATCGTTACAGGAAAAAGGACCCTGTCGCCGATCGGGACACTCAAGTATGTCAACGGGACATACTCGATGCTGTAAAAGTCCCTGAGGAACCCAAACGCGCCAAGAAAGCGTCGAAAGTCAGACATAAGAAATGATCCGTTACTCCTCTTTATGATCTCTTTTGGTTCAATCAGTTTCTTTTTGCAAATTCGTATACCTTGAATCCGTTAAGGGTACAAAAAGGATCAGAGTTGTAATTTTATCGTTTCTACCGGCCGAAATTCTTGGGACATATGAAAAAACAAGATCAACATGCGATGAACAACAATTTGTAGCTTTTCTTTCTGTAATCGTAGATCTTCGTATCGCGTGAAAATGTAAAAAGTGACAAACGTGTGTATTAAGGAGTGATATATTTTGTTGTGTAACTTTTACAAATGTATCGTGAAAATAAGTAAATATATGTTGATAACGAGAATAATCCATGGGAACAATTGAATTAAGCTTCACTTTGCTGTGTTTGGATCATGCAGCTCGTATTTGTGATGAGGCAGTTTATTAGGAATTTTCATATATATGCTACATTTGAAACTCGTTGACAGTCAAATTCTAGTTTTTCTTCAGTTGGTTCGGGTTTGTTTGGGTTTAAGACGAGTTTCAATTAACATCTAAATTTATTCATCGGTAAATTCTCTTTTTTGGGGTTTGTCTGGGTTTAAGACGAATTTTAACTGACATTCAAATTTATTTAGCAGTAAATTCGAGTTTTTTTAGTTTGTTTGAGTTCAACGCGAGTTTTAATTACCATTCAAATTTATTTACCAGCAAATTCTAGTTTCTTAAGTTTGTTTGGGTTTGAGACGACTTTCGACTAACATTCAAATTTATGTACCAATAAATTCTCGTTTTTGGGTTTATTTGGGTTTAACACGGTTTCAATTAACATTCAAATTTATTTACCAGTAAATTCTAGTCTTTTAGAGTTTAAGACGAGTTTTAATTAACATTCAAATTTATTGATCGGTAAATTCTAATTTTTACTCAGAAAAACTCGTTGCAACGAAGGTGTTCAGTAAGAAATAGTTTTTACTAGGGAAAACTCGCTTGCAATTAAACTGACAACGGATTTTTACTGTAACACACACACACACACGCACCCACATATATATATTGGGTAGAAAAAGTATTTGCACAGATCGCGCTTCCGATACAACTCTTTGAAAAATGGCAGTATATTTTCGGTGATTATTTTATTCCATAGTTTATTTTAAATATCAATTCTGTATTTCAATGATAATATAAATAATACATGTTCATGAAAATCCCTAGAAAATGCACAAAAAAATGCGAATTCTGCTAATATTTTCCAATCACTGGAGATATATATATATATATATATATATATAATCGCTATAAAAAATACGTAACATAATTCTATATAATTTTGTACACACATGTAAACATATCAATGCGCGATCTAAAAAATGTAACGTTATTTAGTCGTTTGTAGCGTCGACCTAGGCCTAACCTTATTAACTTTATCATCATTCCTAAAATATTCATTACAATTTATTATGATTATAATTAATTCAAGATAATGATAATGAAGTTGATGAAAATTCGAAAAATAATAGATTATTTATACATAATATTTTCACGAAAGAATAGTGTCAACTAGTCCCGCCAGGGTACCGTACCACGTGGTACCGAAGAAACCCCCTCTCCTTTACCGCAACGTGTAAAAGGCGCGCTTTCCACAGGATCTTGTCAGAGTCCGAACCTGTTGCATTGTTTTCTTCACGCTATCTTTTCACGTATATTCCCCAAAGCTCCTGCGCACATTTCGCCACGAATATCATTCTATTCGTTTATCGTTTTAAATTCAACATGACATAGAAAATAAAAGATCGCGCTTCAATTTTGTCCGGCACTTTTATTCGCCGTGACGACCACAGAAACGGAGCTCAAAAATGTCCGTGAACACGGGAAAGTATCGTGCCGAGAAGACGGAACCGAAAAAGTGGCGAAACTTCGGTAACGACAATACTCCCAGGTAATTCGAATCGTTTTCCATCGACGTTTCCCAAATAACGTTCGTAGACGAATCTCGAGCGGTCGACGTGATATATTGAAGATTGGCTTTTTTCCTTTCGCGAAGGGAGAACACGGCAGAGGGGCGATTGACGCAAGCAAATGAGAATGTAAGAATCGACAGCCTCTACGGCTTTCACAGAGTCACCGACACCAAAGAACGCACCGGATATTTAATGAACATGCACACGGTAAGTACGACGGAGATGCGAGCCTCAAAAGCCAAAAAAGACGCACGTCTCGTCTTTTCCTACTTCCGTGGAATAACTTCCACAAAAGCTGATGAGAATTGGAAACTTCTTTCTAATAGAAAAACTAACATTCCTAATATTCTTGAAACGTATTGTTCATAGACGGAGATAGTCGAGGAGGACAAGCGTTTGATAAGCGGAGTAGACTATTACTTCTTAGAGGAAGATTGTTCCAGATTCAAAGTTTCCATGCCGTTCTATCCCTACTTCTACATTTTGTGCCGTAAGAAAACAGAGCAGGAGGTAGCGACTTTTCTGCTCAAGAAGTACGTGGGTGTTGTTGTCAAGGTAGAGATCGTGATGAAGGAGGATCTGGATATGGTAATTACGATTTTTCATTCAGCCAGAGGCGATGCCAGGCTCTTGATCGTTGCTCTAACGACGCTCGTTTGCTTTCAGCCCAATCATCTGATCGGACTGCAACAAAAGTATCTGAAACTGTCGTTCGCCAATCTGACGGATCTGATGAAAGTAAAGAGGGACATTAACAGGGCTGTGAAAGCCAGCAAAGAGCGCGAAAAGCTCAATACTCATTATACCAATCTTTTGTCAGATATGCTGAATCCGATGAAACGCCAGGAGGTGAAGAAAATGTCCGATCACATGGAGAACGTTTTGGACATAAGGTGTGGCAGATTACTTGTTTCTAGAGATGTTCGATTTACTGAAAACAATTGATTGAGAGTTCGATTTTAAATCGGATGTCGGAGAATTGTTTCTGCAAAAAAATCGAAACCTAAAATTCTATCTTTATCTTACAATTATCTAGTAAGATAATTAGATATCTGATAATTATTAGATATTATTTTATTATATAATTGGATATTTAGATATTTTCTAATAAGATAATTGGATACTTAGATACTTTCTAATTAAATAATTGGACAACTAGATATCAAGACATCATCTAGTTAGATAATCTAATAATTATTAAACAATAATCTAATAACTATCTAATTATCTTACAATAATCTAATAATTATCTAATTATCTTACAATAATCTAATAATTATCTAATTATCTTACAATAGTCTAATTATTGTCTAATTATCTTACAATAATCTAATCATTAGATTATAAAATATTATCTTATTAGATAATTGGATAATTAGATATTTAGATATTTTCCACTAAGATAATTGAATAATTATATATTTAGATATTTTCTAATTAGATAATTGGATAACTAGATCCTAAGATATCTAATTTGATAATCTAATCATTATCTTACAGAAATCTAATAATGATCGAATTATCTTATAATTATCGATTTTTTGAAATTATAAAGTATTTAAAAAACCTAAAAGCTCAAACGTACGCGGATAAACTAAATTGCACATTCTAAAAAAAAGAAAAGCGTGCGTTTTCAACCCTTTAAGATCGAACGCTGTTTCCTGGTGAAAGAAATCGATTTGCGCCTCTTTTTTTGTGCGTTGGAGAAAGCCTATTGCAACTTTCGATCTAATGTGTTAGCTGCCTTGGGACATAATCGTTCGTCGGTACAGACGTTGCTACAGTAGACAAATACTTATTCGTCTATTGTAGCAATGCATGTACCGTCGGAACGATTATTTTCCATTCAAAACAAAGAAACGATTCTGGCCCGAAAAAAGCGATTCTCAAAAAAGAAAAAATCGGACACCAGGTATCGATACAAAAAAAACGATTTTTCTCATCGACAAAATCCATTCTCCTAAAGATCGATTCCGAATCGAACATCCTCACTTGTTTCCAGTTTCTGGAAGATCCTCATCCTGGAGTATTCAGCGGCTCTTTCTTAATGCATTGCGCTGATACTGGCTGTGCCTTTCAGTACCGTCGATCAATCGGAGGCTTTCAATAATCGTTGTTCTTTACAGAGAACACGACGTTCCTCATCACGTCAGGGTTGCGATAGATTGCGAGGTTTTCGTGGGCCTCTGGTACACGGTAAAGAGCCGCGGTACCGATCCTCCAATAATAACCCGAAGGAAGGACCTCATAGAGCCCATCGAGCCGATCGTTCTGGCGTACGACATCGAAACGACCAAGTTGCCACTCAAGTTTCCGGACTCAGCGACCGATCAGATCATGATGATATCTTATATGGTAGACGGCCAGGTAATTATCGAATTATTCGGTATGCAATTCTCGGTTCCGATCCTCGAGCTGCTCGAATCGGCGAACAAGGAGAGACACGATCGGCTGCGAGTGAAAAACGCGTCGTTTTTTTTCCCCAGGGATACTTGATCACTAATCGGGAGATCATATCGTCGGACATCGAGGATTTCGAGTATACACCGAGGCCCGAATTCGAGGGCCTCTTCACGGTGTTCAACGAGGCGAACGAGAAAGCCACACTGATGAAATTTTTCGATCACATTAACGACGTGAGACCACACATATTCGTGTCCTATCACGGTGATGTGTTTGATTGGCCGTTCGTTGAGGCTCGGGCCTTCGCACACAACATCGACATGAAAGCGAGAATCGGCTATGCAAAGACACGAGACGAGTTTTACGAGTGCCGGGCGGCTATACACATGGATTGCTTGCAGTAAGTTGACGATTTTTTTTTGTGAAGAGTAAGACGTCAAAATTACGAAAGTAAATCTTTCATACATTATTTGTATTTTGATTACATGAATTTTTAATATTTATTTAACAGTAAATTATTCATGTGCATGTGCGTTGTGGAGTCTGTCAAACGAATTGATCGAATTTTGAAAAATCAAGTTAATACATTTTGAAGTAAAAACATTTTTACTCGTGTCCAATTTCGCGCTTAAAATGTTTGCAAAAAACGTTCTATATAAACGGATTAAAAAAAACGTTTCAAATAAAAAGTCGAAAAAATGGTCTAAATATAAGAATTTAAAAAAATGTTCTAAATAAAAGATTTTTAAAAAATGTTCTAAACAAAAGAATTCAAAAAAATGCTCTGAATAAAAGAATTTAAAAAAATGTAGTAAATAAAAAAATTAAAAATAATGTATTAAGTGAAAGATTTTTTTTTTATTTCCGAAATAAAAGAAGTTCTAAATGCATTTTTTTAAACGTTCGAAGTAAAAGAATAAAAAAAAATGTACTAAGTGAATTTTTTTTTAATTTTCGAAATAAAACAATTTTAAAAGAAGTTCTAAATATATTTTTTTAACGTTCGAAGTAAAAGAATTTTTGAAAATGATTGGACAGACTATAGAGAATCTATTTACGAAGATAAAAAAGAAACTACAGAAAAAAATGTTAGAAATAGTTCAAGTTATTCGTGCAGTCTCGAAAAATGTAATTTCAAGAAAGAAAAAAAGGTCCAAACTCGTGAGTCCGTCCGCAAATAAGTTTTATGAAGATTTTTTCGTTCAAAAGACGCGCGAGCGTCTAGAAAATAACAATAAAAAATGAAGTCATCGATTTTTTTCAAATGTTGGAATAACGAGTAAAATACAATTACTTAAAATAATAAGTGTGATAGAATTGTTCCAACGCGATGTTATTTTTTCTATAGCTGGGTAAAGCGCGACTCTTACCTGCCCGTGGGTTCTCAAGGTCTAAAAGCCGTAGCTAAGGCAAAACTTCGTTACGATCCAGTGGAGCTGGATCCGGAGGAGATGTGCAGATTGGCAGCGGAGGAGCCCGAAACCTTGGCGAATTATTCGGTCTCGGACGCAGTGGCAACGTACTATCTTTATCAGAAGTACGTGCAACCCTTCATATTCGCGCTTTGCACAATAATACCGATGAATCCGGACGAGGTATTGAGAAAGGGTTCGGGCACGCTGTGCGAATCGTTGCTGATGGTCGAGGCGTTTCGTGCGAACATAATATTCCCGAACAAGCAAACAGCGGAATTGAACAAATTGACGGAAGACGGTCACGTATTGGACGTCGAGACGTACGTGGGTGGCCACGTGGAGGCGCTTGAGTCGGGAGTCTTTCGCGCCGATATACCGTGCCGATTCAAAATCGAGCCTGGTGCGGTGGACGAGTTGATAGCTGGCGTGGAGAAAGCGCTGAAGCATTCGATCCAAGAGGAGGAAAATGTGCCGCTCGAGATGGTGACGAATTTCCAAGAGGTCACGGACGAGGTTAAGAGTAAATTGTTGGCACTGAAGGAGCATCCGGTTCGTCAGGAAAATCCGGTCATCTATCATCTCGACGTAGGCGCCATGTATCCCAATATCATACTGACAAATCGTCTACAACCGTCGGCCATAGTGAACGAGGCTGTGTGCGCTGCCTGTGACTTCAATCGTCCCGAAGCCTCTTGCAAACGCGAGATGGAATGGGCATGGCGTGGCGAATATCTACCCGCGACATTGGGCGAGTATCAGCGAATCCAGCAACAATTGGAGACCGAGACTGTGAGATCTCAGGACGGAAGCGAGGCTCGTCCCTTTCACGAACTTCCGCCAAGCGAGCAAGCTGCCCTTGAGAAGAAACGTCTCGCTGATTACTGTCGCAAAGCTTACGCCAAGACGAAGGTCACCAAAGTCGAGATACGCAAGCAAACCGTTTGCCAGAAGGAGAACTCGTTCTACGTCGATACCGTGAGGGCTTTTCGCGATCGTCGCTACGAGTACAAGGGCCTGACGAAGCAAGCGAAGCAACAGGTCGTTGCAGCGGTCGCTAGCGGTGACGCGGGTGACATCAAATCAGCGAAAAATCGTGAAATTCTCTACGATTCTTTGCAACTCGCGCACAAGTGTATTCTCAATTCATTCTACGGTTACGTGATGCGCAAAGGGGCGCGCTGGCACAGCATGGAAATGGGCGGTATCGTATGCCACACGGGTGCAAATATAATAATGAAAGCGCGTGAGATAATTGAGAAAGTTGGACGTCCGTTGGAGCTCGACACTGACGGCATATGGTGCATACTGCCGCAATCATTTCCCGACAATTTCATCGTCACGACGAGCCATCCGAAGAAAGCAAAAATCGTCGTTTCCTATCCAAACGCTGTGCTCAATTTCATGGTAAAGGACAAATTTACGAACGAAGTTTATCACGATCTCGTTGATCCCGCGAATGCCATTTACGAGGTGAGAAGCGAGAATTCTATATTCTTCGAGGTGGACGGACCGTATCGAGCGATGGTTTTGCCGGCCGCCAAGGAGGAGGGCAAAAAGTTGAAGAAACGTTACGCGGTGTTCAATTTCGACGGTAGCTTGGCCGAATTGAAAGGTTTCGAGGTAAAGAGACGCGGTGAGTTGCAGCTCATCAAGATCTTTCAGTCGTCGGTTTTCGAGTCGTTTCTCAAGGGCGAGACCCTCGAGGAGTGCTACAAGTCAGTTGCCAAAGTTGCGGACTACTGGCTCGACGTATTGTACAGCAAAGGCGCCGACATGCCTGACTCCGATCTTTTCGATCTCATATCCGAGAACAAATCGATGTCGCGAAAGTTGGAGGAATACGGAAGTCAAAAGTCAACGTCGATCTCGACGGCGAAGAGGCTCGCGGAATTTTTAGGCAGCGATATGGTGAAGGACAAGGGTCTTGCGTGTAAATTCATCATATCGAAGAAGCCCCAAGGTGCGCCAGTCACCGAGAGAGCCATCCCATTGGCGATCTTTCAGTCGGAGGAGAGCTTGAAGCAACATTATTTGCGCAAGTGGCTCAAGGACTCGGGTCTTCGAAGCTTCGACATACGCGACATACTCGACTGGGGCTATTATATCGAGCGTTTGGGCAGCACGATACAGAAGATAATAACGATACCGGCCGCGTTTCAGGGCCTAGCCAATCCCGTGCCGCGTGTCAAATATCCGGACTGGCTGCACAAGAAGTTACTAGAGAAGAACGACGTGAAGAAGCAACGACGAATCACGGACATGTTCCAAGTGGTTGATAAGGAACAACGAGAGAGGGCGATGAGCGACGATCCGGCGAGCGAGAGCAACGAATCTGCGGAGATCGTCGACTTGGAGGACGCCGCGGGTCCCTCCTCAGTTTTCAAGCGACCCGCGGCCACGGTCTCCAAGAGAAAGCGACAAGCCTCCACGGAGTTGGACGAGGAGAACGCCGCGAAGAATTGGCGCGAAGTTCTCGGCCCGCCACCGAGTTACGGCGAGACTCGCGAGGAACATATCGCCTGGCTTCAGTATCACAAAAAAAAGTGGCACCATCAGGCACAACAGAGACTTCTCCAGAGGCGCAACAAACGCACGAAAACCGGAGACGACCAAGTGAACAGGGGCAATCATGGCGTCGCGAGGAACACGAGCATGAACACGATCCACGGCTTCATTCACCGCTCGCATCGTAACTTGCTGAAGCAACCCTGGCAAATAATTCAAATCGTCGGGACCAATGAGCCCGGGATGTTTCGCCTGTGGGCGCTCGTCGACAAGCAACTCCATCAGATCAGGCTCCGTGTGCCTCGTATATTTTACGTCAACACGCGGGAGCAACGTGGCGAGCCGGGGCCCAACGAGACGTGGAAAAAATGCTCGAGAATATTGCCAAGATCGCGACCCGTTTACAATCTCTATCAGTACACCGTGCCCGAGGATGTCTACGAGGTTAACGGTCCTTTACTGGCCGACGAGCTGAGCAAGCCGGAAGTCGAGGGAATTTACGAGACTCAGGTATCTCTCGAGTTCCGAGCGATATTGAATCTCGGCTGCGTTTGCATGGTCGATTCGTCCGCTTTCGGGCGCGATACGACCGACCTCAGCGATACTTTCAGCCTGAATCAATTGCAATTCAAGAGTATAGCGGTACAACCGTATCTCGAGTCGGACGTAAAATATATTTTTCTTTATCATCATTGGTCGTCTAATCGTCAACGTGCCATCTGGGGTCTCTTTCTCGGACCGAGCAAACGCGCTCACGTTTACGTTCAGGACACCGTAAGGACCAATCAAATGCCAAACATGAGCGCGTTGTACGTTAACGAGAGAACCGCCGTGACAGAGTCTTCCGGTGGTAGGATCGAAGCACCGGAAGAGATACACTTCGAGGTGAGAACGGAGACAAGTCTGGGAGCTATTTGTCGCGCTCTACAAGCCGCATTGAAATCGTACAAGAACGAGATGAAAGGCGCAACCGCGTTGGCCGTTCAGACAGCAATGAGCGTCGCCGAATTGATCAACGAGATGCCACTGCTCAACGATTTTCCGCTGATAAACACGAGGGTACAAGATCCGGAAAATCTTTTCAACACACTCGAATGGCAGAGATTGGGAGCGACCACGATGATCGGTCATTATCTCAAGAGCGAGAGAGTTTTGAGCCTTATGGCTGAACAATGTCGCTACTTTCACGCACCGATCGGCAATATACCCGCCGATCCGACGATCTTCGGTGCCGATCTCTTCTACGCGAGGCATCTTCAGAAACACAACTTCGTGTTGTGGTACTCAACAACGGAGAGACCGGATTTGGGCGGTAGTGAGAACGACGACAATCGTTTGCTCACCGACTTCGAGGAGAGTACAAACTTCATATCAAACTTTCCCGGTACTTATTCGAGCGTTTGCGTTGAGCTCGATATCGAGAGCTTGGCGGTAAATACGCTTTTGCAATCGCATCACGTGAACGACGTTGACGGTACGAGCTCTTTCGTCGCTTTTCACGCGGCTGCACAAGTCTCGTTGCAGGAAATGGTCACGGGCGAATCGACGAGCGCAACGATACCGAGCTACGACGAGACCGCGCTGTGCAGCGCCTCCTTCAAAGTTCTTCGAGGAATGGTTGGCACATGGTTGAAAGACGTTACCCATCACAAAAACGTTTACGCCGATTGCCAACTGATGGACTTTTATCGTTGGCTCAGATCGCCAAATGCTCTTCTCTACGATCCTGCGCTACGTCGCACACTTCACAATTACATGAAGAAATTGTTCATACAGCTGGTCGCGGAGTTTATGAGGCTCGGATCGATAATAGTTTTCGCTAATTTCAACAAGATCATAATATGCACGAAGAAGAGAACGGTCGAGACAGCCCTAGGTCATATTAATTATATCGTCGCAACGATAAGGAACAAGGAATTGTTTCACAGTATCAATATAACTTACGAGAATTGTTGGGTTTATCTCGTTTGGCTTGACTTGCCCAATCACGCTGGCGTGCTCGGCAAGTTGCCCAAGGATCTTCAGGAAACGGAAGAGACGGAAATGGACGATGACGATACACCCCAAATCGTCATGAACTGGAATCTCATGGAGATATTGCCCGACGAGGCGCTCTGTCGCGAACACTTTTGCACCATTATCGCCGGCTACGTGAGCGCTATTTATCGACACATAAGCGACAACGAACCCGACACCGGCACTCCGAGACGCAGAAGACGCGACAGCAACATCAGCCAAACTCAAACGGCTCCTCTCGGACTTGGCGCTTTACAAAATTCTGCCGAATTCGCCAAGAAACTCATCGCCGGTGAATTGTCGCAAAAATTGTTTCAAGTCGTTCAGAAAATTAACAAAAGATTGCCCGAGAAGATCGTCACGCGTGAGGAAAATCCTAATCTCGATTTGGGCGGCGCTGATAGCAAGAAAATAAATCCGGCGTTGGAGCTGATAAAAGCAATATGCAAGGTAATTACGTGGATGAATTGTCAGAATGGGAACGATACTTTGAAAAATATTCGTTTATTATTCACTTTGTTAGGAACGTCGGTTCTTTTTTTTTTTTTCATTGAAACTCATCTTGCATCATTGTTTGACATCGAAATGATCCGTCCAATTAGCGATTAAGGGGCTACTGTGAAGCCTAAAAAAATAAGCTTTTTTTAATAATTTTTTTATTTTAGAAACAGTTGCATGTATCAGTGCAAACTTTTTTTTGGCTTAAGGGGGGGGGGGGGGGGGGGGACCTTGACAATGTTCAAACAGTCGATTTTTTTCCCACATATTTCGAAGGTATAATATATTGAGAATATACTGGAAAATCGAAATTTGAAATATTTACGAAGTTTGCACCGATACATGCAACAATTTTCGAAAAAAAAAAAACGATTAAAAATAGCTTATTTTTTTAGCCATCACAGTAGAATAGCCCCTTAAAATCTTCGATTTATCTTCAGATTCTATCGTTGGACAAGGAGGTCGCGGACGACGTGGCCGATCTCCAGAGAAATCTCTTGCGTCTGATCGGCGTTGGAAGTTTCAGCGACAAAGCCGATTGGAAAGATCCATGCATATCGTTCGTACTACCCGAAGTGATTTGCAAAGCCTGCAATCACACGAGAGACATTGATCTGTGCAAGGACACGTCGGTCTCCGTAGCCGATGGCGTGTAAGTGAGCGCCCTCTTCGGAAATGGCAATTAATTCAGCTGAAAAGTCGCAAATTATTTTTTCGGTCCAACAAAAGATTTTGTCGCGACACTAATTTTTCTTCCTCACGATAAACGTGCCGAGTAAATCGAATATTCTAAACTGGAGAGACCAAGTTTCGATGATCACGAGTTTGGTAAATGTTACAACGAATCGCGAACTTTTTGCAGGCACTCGTGGAATTGTCCGATGTGCGAGACGAGATACGACAACGCCGAGATCGAGTTTGGACTGATCGACATTCTTTATCGCAGAACTATGGGCTACGTGTTGCAGGATCTGCAGTGCCGCAAATGTTTGCAGATCAAACGCGACAACGTAAACGAGTATTGCACGTGTTCCGGTGACTTCAATACGACGATAAAACGCCAAGAGATGATACAGTGCGTGAGAATAATGAAATCGATATCGAAGAAGTGTCGCATGTTCGTTCTCGCGGACGCGATAAACGGCACGCGCCTCGTCGACGAGCCACCGCCCAATTCGTAGATCAAAAGTACACAAATTGTCGTCTACCCCCTGCAACTTCTTTCCCGTTTTTTTTTGTATTAAATAAATTATTCACGAATCGACGCTGTTGTGTCTTTGAATTGTTTAATCTTGTTCTTTTTTTTTTGTTTTCTCTTTCTTAATTCTGCTTAGTATTAACAATCGACCGGTGACATTTTCTCAGCCGACGGGAGGGGGGGACCTCGACACAGTTCCGCATTGCGAATTTTCTACACTATTTGTACAGTAACGATCTCACTTCTCCACGGTGTCGACCACCACTTTGGGATCTGAAAGAAAACAGTTTTGAGGTGAGAAACACGGCTGCATTTTCGTGGAGCTCGAAAGATGACGGAGGATGGAAAATATGTGAAAAGAGATGAAAAATATTCGTTTTAAGGCCAAGTGTCACACCGACCGAGCGGCCATGAGTGCGAGAGAGATAGCTGATTTGCAGATTCCCAATGATTTCTGAAACGGTTGATTTTTGGAAAAAAAGAAAAGAAACACGTTCCGCTCTGTTGAACGACGAACAACCGCTTTCTCTTCTTTTGCCCGAAATATGATCCGTCTAGGAGAAAACTTGGCAGTATGATTTTTACCGACTGAACGTGTGACACATGGCCTTAATGTTAGGATTGTTTTTTATGCTTTTTTAACGAATTTTTGGCGATTGACGAAACACGGTGGATTGTTAATTAAATATTTATTGAATTAAAATTCTTAAAGTAAATCTCTTTTTTAATAAATTTTATTTTATTAAAATAAAAGCAATTCAATTGGAATGAAATTGAAGAAAAAATTAATTTAATAAAAATAAAATTATAATAATTTTTTTTCTGTAAAATTGAATAAGGTGAAACTTGGAAAATAAATTTTATTTCATTAAAATTTATTTGACAAAATTAAAATATAAGTTCACACTTAAATTATCTTCAAAACTGCAATATTTTCTGGGACTTTTAACAGCTCAGCTGTAAGTTTTTAAATGCTTGTAAACACTCGTGTGTTGGTATATTTATTGTTTTAATTATTTTATTCATTTTTTATAACTATTTTAATTATTTTATTCATTTATTATTATTATTTTAATTATTTTTTTTTATTTTCTGTGTTCCAACGTACACTCTTGCACGTTTTTCGGTTTTACCCTTATTCTACTCATTATTTAGTATATTTGACTCAATCTACAGGCTATGATTTCAAACCAGTTGACCATACGAAAAAAACTTTTAGACAAGTAAAATGGTTTCAGAACGCACATTTTCTAGTGTCAGTTTTTTCTGTATTTAGGCGTTAAGGACATACGAAGCTAAACGTACAAAATGAAAAATATTTCTCCTGGAGTCTTGGTAAGCTCGAAATTTCGAAAATATGATTTTTTAACGCATAGCTTTATCACTGAGGTTCTTATCTTCAATTAGCAACAAACATTTAGCACAAATTCTAATAATTGACTTAAAAATTCCAAGAATTGCGTTACAGGGAGCCACCCTGTTGCGATTTACTCTTTTTTTTTGTTTTTTTTTGTCTCAACTGTTCATCGAAACGGTGAAAGTGCTATCTGAAAATCTATTCATCCGAATTGCTTCAAATTCGGACAGAGTTTGTAACACTTTCTCTTCCAGGATGAGATATGACTTTCCCATACTATCTACATCTTAGTAACGAATGACGAAAGATGTTTTCTTACCGGTAAATTTGAACTGGGGGAAAGCGGTCATGTCGACGCCCTGTCCGCCGCCATACTGAGCAGCGAGCTTATCCAGCTCAGATTTGAGCTCCTTTTCGATCTCCGGAGAGGGATCTACCATCTTTCCGGGACTGTTGAAAGAATACAACGAAAAAAAAGGTTACTGCAAAACTCGCTGTCCGAAACGTCGAACAGCTCTGCGGGGGAAAAAAAAATACATCGCGAGACTGCGAACAGTAACACTTGGGTACTTACACACTCTTGGATTTGTACTCGCGAACTTTGTCGAGAAACAATTGCTGAATCGGGTCGCTGCATTTTTGCAGCGCCGGCGCTACAATTCCGATGTTGCGCTTGACAATTTTCGGCACGCCGCTCAGGACTCGTGGACTCAGCATGATTGCCTTAAACCCAAACGATTAATTGTGAATTGAATTTTTTTTGTTCTCTGCCGTGAATTCACACTTATGTAACGTAAAGATTTATCGGCGTTCGAGAGAGACAGAGAGAGGCGAGTGTCGAGTTTAGAGGTTAGGTCGTGAAAAGTCCGAGATTTCGTGGTACGAAATGTTTTTTCCGAATAGCCTTTGCCGTTCCGAGGCAAAAAAAAAAATGAAAAAATTAATCGGGTGTTAGTCGAACGGTGAAGTTGAAACAATTTAAGGGAATTCTTACGTTTTGCGAGGAGCGGATATTCCAATCAGCTGCTGGGAACCAATATGGCTGACGCGGTCGATGTCACGACTCTGGTGAATAGACGATACTACGAAATATTTTATTAATTTTAATTAATGCGAAAATGAGGAGTCAACGATGCTGAAGCTTGTTTGGATTAATCGAAGATTAAGGAACGACGCAATGGAATGTTGCGAATTTGTAATTAATTTCAGTTTGTCGGCGATGCACGTAGTACTTTTAAAAATTCCAATGTTATCGACGTCGCTCTCTTACGAAGGCTCGCGGGGTATTTCACCGATGAATGTTAAACCTATTCTTTTCGGACGTAGATAGGTCCGATAAATAATTCAACAGAGTTTCCGTAGTTCCAAATTATTCTCGAAAAATACAAATAAATCATGACAATTTAAACAATTTTGCCGAAGAAACTGTGCGCGCGAAATTGCTTGAATTTCCAATTATTTGTGCTCGAAAATGACGTATCGGAGTTTGTCAAAAAAAATAAAATCAGTCTCCTAAATATCAATTATTAAATATAAAATAAAAAATATTGGTCTCGAGGCTCGAAAATTGAATATCCGAAGGTCGGCGAGGCTGTCGCGTCGCGTCGCGCCACGGCTCGTTCGAAACTCTTCCCACTCCGCGCGTAGTTCGGCCGAGTGCCGCGCGAGCGTGAGGCGGCGGTGGCGGCGGCAGCGGCGTTCGAGTCGTCCAATCAGCGCCATTCGCGGCGTTGATTTCGGTCCAATGGTCGAGCGTGGTGGGGATTGTGAGTTCGGAACGTGGGAGGGAGACTGGCATAGCCGTTCCTTAGTTTCATTCATGAACCTCCGGAGACGCGGCCAGGATATATTAAATTGTAATTTCTCCGTGTATTTGTGTCGGGTTTGCACGTCGCGGGCAGTGTGGCCTCACCGATGTGCGCGTTGCGCTCCTTAGTTTAACACGTGATCGTTTTTTTTTTTTTAAATCCGTTTTGTCGCATTTTCTTTTTCATCGTTCGCAGTGTTTTTTGTTATTGTTTTTTGTTTGTCTCTTTGGTGTGTACAGTGTGAGAGCGTGCAACGTTGAGGTTCTTTCAAAATAGTTCTTCTCTTCAACGTCTTTGAGACTTCGACAATCAACGAAAGATACGTCCCAGGAGACTGCAGGTATTTATAGAGTTCGACACGCTGGCTTTTTTGTATACTCGGAAAAACGCGTACAGCCGCGCGTATAACGCAATTAAATTTCCTCGAGAGTGTGCGAAACGTTTTTTTTTTTACCCAACTAAAAATACACGTGTTCCGTAAGTACGTGTCATTTATCACTTTGATCAGCGTGACTATGCGTTCGGTGAATTATACACGTATGGTGTAATACGAATCTATTTACGATTCGTCACAGCGAATCGGTTATTTTTTTTCTTCTTCTTCTTCTTCTTTCATTTCGCGCTCGTTTCGCGCCGAGTGATCGAATCTTTGTGCACTGTGTCGTGAAACTTTTCATCCAACGGCGGCTACCGAATTTCGGCAGCTTGGATCGTCTTTTTCATCGGCTTTCTCACTTCCTCCGTACGCACGAGCAGTGGCGAGCAGACGATCGAGAGGCGCGGAGATGGAAAGTGCCTCGCGATCTTTTGCTGCTGCGCGCGCGCGCGCGCGCGCGATGCTTTGACGTTCCAATCGTTCGTCTTGTTCCTTTGCACTCCTCCATTTTCGAAAACAGGCGAGGGTTGCTAGGTTTTTTCAACATTTTTTTTAAAGGGTTTTTCCTCAAGTTTGAGTTATGCCAGTGAAGGTGGCATATTTCAGATGTATTTTCGGGGAAATTGAAAATTCCGGAGAAGCAACGGCGGTCGTATGAATTTATATATATATATATATTGACAGCAGAGTCTTCTGATTGTTCCAATACAAAGATTCGCCTTCAAGTTGCATACTAAGAGAGTGCTTTTCAAAACACAAAACAAAAATAGTTCACAATTGGACCGAGCTTATCTACATTTATCGGCAAAAATATAATTATGTCGAAAATAAAGAAAAAAATAATAATTTGACATGGCCGAATGTAAAAACAAAACGTAGATTATTCAATTATTTTTTTGTTTATACTCTGAACTTCGAAACAAGCGAATACGTTCGGTACAGTTACTAGTAAAAATTATTACATAAAGATAAATCGAATGAAAAATTGCAGCAGCCAAAATTGTTAAATTAAATAAGAAATTACAACAAAAATTGTTAAACAAAAAATTACAACAGCAAAAATTCTTCAACGTAATTAAAAATGACGACAACGAAAAACATTAAATTAAATTTAAAATTACAACAGCAAAAATTGTTGAATTAAATTAAAAATTTCAACGGCAAAAATTGTTAAATAAATTAAAAAATTACAGGAGCAAAAATTATTCAATTAAATCATTAAAATAAATTAAATAAAAAATAAAAAAAATCCAAATATTCCAATATCGCGAAAAAAAAAATAGCCTAAATCATACCTTTCCCCATTCGCTTCTCGACACGAGAGTCCCAAAAGAAGTTCCACGTGCAAAATCATCGATTTGGCAACACTGTCGACTGTTCGGCGACACGTGTGGCGCTTTCTAATCGGCGAATCGCAGAATCACACTTCTCATAAATCAAAAACGATTCGCGACACCTTCCCGGTGCATTTGTTCTCGCCAACAAATGCGTAAACTTTCAAATACTAAAAAATTCGCCACTAGCTGCCGGACAATACCGTGTCAAGATCTTTGGAGGTTAGGTTTGTGCGCGCCGTCGAGTCGCGCGTCGCAAGTCCACATAGCCTATCTTTGTCCATATCTGGACCGGAACAGTTTAACAATAAAAAGCCGTTTAGCCGGTGAGCAAGAATGACAACGCGACGGATGTGTTTTTAAATTTGTTTAGCTTCGTAAATCAAACACCATTCACTCGTCGGTGTAAATACCGTGCGGGGCTACGGAGGGAGGGACGGGGAGGGGGGGGGGGATTCGAGGTGTCGAGCTTAGTAGATGAGTGGACGATCCGTTCGAAGAGAATCAAACAGTGAGGACTACCACGGTATAATAATAAGTCAATAAACGTGTTTGTGCTGCGCGTAAAGCGGTGCAGAGGGGGAGAGAGAGAGAGAGACAAGTGGTTATTCGTTCATGTTGGCGTCGTGAAGAAAGTTTTTGTTACGTAATATATATATATATATATATACACACACACACAAACAGGGTGTTTCTGTAAGGCTAGTTTTCCGTTTGTGAACATATAGGGTGTCTCTTTTCGAGCAAACCCTTTTTTTAAGTGTCGTGCGATAAAAATTGACCGAGATATTCACGAGTATATATTGGGTGAAGTAAAAAGTTCTGAGCGTTTTCCGCTAGATGTCTTTAGTGAGCCATATCTCACGATGTAAAAATCGCATCGGGTCATACTGTACGGCGATTTAAAGGTGACATTACGCTTTAAAAAAAGTTCTTTGACAGTTTTGTGTTTGGTGAAGCCAGTTGTGTGTTACAGCGTTCCAAAATGGAGGTAAAAAAAGAGAAAATTCGATACATTCTTCAGTACCACTTCGACCAATGTGAAAAGGCGGAGCAGGCGGCCAAAAGAAATTGTGCTGTTTATGGAGCCAATACAGTATCGAATGGAACAGCAAAGCGGTGGTTCCAACGATTCCGTTCTGGTAATATGGACGTCGAAGATGAGGCACGCTCTGGTAGGCCAATCGTCGAAAATGTCGATAAAATGATGGAAATCGTCGAGTCGGACCGGCATGTGAGCACTTATTCCATTGCCCAGGAACTGAAGATTAGCCAGATAACCGTTTGGAACCATTTGCATAAGGCTGGTCTCAAGAAGAAGCTCGATGTATGGGTGCCACACGAATTAACGCAAAATAACCTTTTGGACCGAATTGATGCCTGCGATTCTTTGCTGAAACGCAACGAAATCGACCCATTTTTTAAGCGGATGGTGACTGGCGATGAAAAATGGGTCACATACGAGAACAACAGCCGAAAAAGATCGTGGTCCAATCGCGGTGAGCCGGCCCAAACGATCGCCAAGCCCGGATTAACGACCAAGAAGGTTTTGCTGTGTGTTTGGTGGGATTGGAAGGGAATCATCCACTATGAGCTGCTCCTAGCGGGCCAAACACTCGATTCGGACCTGTACTGTCAACAACTGACCAGATTGAAGCAGGCGATCGACCAGAAGCGGCCAGAATTGGCCAATAGGAAGGGTGTTGTGTTCCATCAAGACAACGCCAGGCCGCACACATCTTTAACGACGCGCCAGAAGCTCCGAGAGCTTGGATGGGAGGTTCTATCGCCCCCGCCGTAGAGTCCAGACCTGGCACCAAGCGATTATCACGTTTTCAAGCATTTGCAAAATTTTCTTGATGGTACAAAACTGGCCTCAAGAGAGGCTTGTGAAAATGAGCTGGTCAAGTTTTTTACTAATAGGGACGAGGACTTCTTCAATCGCGGAATTATGAAATTGCCTTCAAAATGGACAAAAGTTATCGAACAAAACGGCGCATATTTGATCTAAATCGGATAATCCTAACTATGTTAATTTCATCGTCGAAATAAAGCGAAAAAACGCTCAGAACTTTTTACTTCACCTTATATATATACATATATGTGTACTAGCTTCCGCCCGCGTAGATTTTGGCCCATAGAAACTTCATTAGAATTAGAATCCCGCATTAGGGGTTTTAAAAAATCCTAAAATATGCGTTTTATTATTTGTTATGAAGAATATTTATACTGAGTTTCAAGTCGATAGACGCAAGGAAAGTTTTGCATACAAACATTTACACCCCATTTCACCCCCTTAAAAGTGGATTTTCGAAAAATCCTTTCTTATTACACTTCTACACCTTCTAAGATACTTATGTTCCAAGTTTCAAGTTGTTACACGCAAGGAATATCATTTCCCATAAGAACTTTTACACCCCATTTCACCCCCTTAAGAGTGAGTTTTCGAAAAATCCTTTCTTCGTGCACTTCTACACCATCTAAGGAACATATGTTCCAAGTTTCAAATTCCTTCTTAAACGATGCCTCCAATATAAAATCAACACCCTCTCCAAATTTCACATTTGTACCTTTAATGGTTTAGGCTGGGCGATGATGAGTCAGTCAGTCAGTCAGTCAGGACTTTGCCTTATATATATATATATATATATATATATATATATATATATATATATATATATATATAATTATTATTATTATTATATACATATACTCGTGCATATCGTGTCCAATTTCTATTGCACGACATTTAAATAAAAAGGGCTTTTTTTGGAAAGAGACACCCTATATGCTCACGTGCGTCGTGCGACTAAAATTGGCCGAGATATTCACGAGTATATTTATATTATATTGTATTATATATATGTATATATATATAATTATGTAATAAAACAAAAAGTAAAACGGGTATAAGTAGATAATGTATAATGGAAATGAAATAATAAAGATAAGAGATTAATAGGAATCAAAGAAGATTATATGTACACGTAAGAATAGTATAAGAAAAAAATATGTAACCGTTGTAAATTGATGTCATATTCTTAAGTCCGAGAGGCAAGAACGGCTAAATAGAATCTATATAATTCAATTATATATATATATATATATATATATATATATATATATATATATATATATATATATATATATATATATATTCCACGCAATTTCACCTAGCCCGTGGCCCGTGATAGCATTATTGGAGATAAAAATGATGAAAACCTTCTCAATTTTTTTTTATTAATACGAAGAAAAAAAAAATAAAAAGAAAAATGGGCCCACGATGAGACTAGTCTTAAAAATCATAGAATGGGTCACTCTATTTTAGAGAATTAAAAAAAATGGCAATCATCTTTTAAAAAAAAGTTTCCACTTTCGAAGCAAAAAATACGTGGTCCAGCACACAATTGATAATTTTCTTCATATTTTTTCATGAAAGTATAATTCAAAATGAAAAAATATATACATCGTGACATTTGTCGATATCTCAATTAGTTCAGAATTTATCAGCGTTTAAACGTTTCCAAAACTTTCGAAATCAACATTTTTTTGGAAAATCATAACTCCTAACAGAGAAGGGATAAAAATCTAAAAATTGGTGTGGATATTCCTATGATGGGGTACAATTTTACAAACAAACAAAAAATCAGGAAAATAAAAAATGGTCGGGTTCACCGGCTAGGTGAAATAGCGTAGAATGCCTCATATACATATATAGGGTGTTCCGTCAATATACGTCATAGTTAAGAAGTATCGACACCAAAAGCGAAATGCTTGTAGCCGGTTAAAATTTATATCGCCGAAAGATTGATTTAGGATGCATTAACTGTCCAAAAATCCATCTGGTTTCACAATATAGTTTCAGAGATTCTTTACGTTCACGTTGAAACTTTATCCATTTGACAATACACATGATACCTCATAAACACGTTATAGGGCTGTAGAATAATGATATTTACGGGACACCCTGTACATACGCGCACTACCGTGCGTGAAGCATGTAACGATCAGTTACGTTGGACTCGCGACCATATTACGTTCATAGGCCGAGCGCTCGCCAAGTCTATTCACTTCTACCCCACCGGGCGGCCGGCCCCTCCCCCTCTTTCTCCTCTCCCACTTGTCACCGCGCGTATCCCCTTGTTCGCTATATGCGCTCACCATAAAGTAAACACGAGTATAAACACATTGAGTCGGCCAACGAGTGCACACACGCAGCCGAGAGACGGGATTTCGAGGTTGCGATGATTTATCATAGAGGATTTGTTACGAACGCGAGCCAAAGACAAAATTCTCACTTTCGCCGGGCGCTTGCAAGATGGCGCATCACGAGTTCGCGAAATTTTCGACAAAATGGAGACTGCGATTGAGAACTGTTGGGTAAATACTGTAACGAAAAAAAAAACATTTTTGCGCCGTTTTAGGAAGACGAATGTTTGAAAATGAAAGTGAATTTGAAAGTTTTTCTCAAAAAATTGTGCTTTTAGTTATGCGGAAAGCGGAAACGATCGTCGCGACAATTAAATCCGCCAGTAAATTCGCTTTTGTGAATATATTCCACAGTAAATGGCCGGGAAAAGAACAAATATATAGAAAATTCGACATTATTATTATCATCATTATATTATTATTTGCAAATGCTTTTCACATTTTTTTTTCATTATTATTAATTACAAATATTTTTTACCATTACTATTATTCTTACGATAGTTATATATAAATGCCACTCGTGAGCTTCAGATCAACGACTCACGGTTATTCTTGCCTCGTTATGTTTATTATCTTTCGATGAAAATCGAAAAAGCTGAAGACGAGGAAGAACAAGAAGAAGCGGCGTAGAGCCCACAAAGTAAAGAGTTAATCGCCGGGCGATAAATTCGCTGTAGAAATCTCGGCGATCGACAATGACCGCGCGCGCCCGTGTGAATTCCCGAAGATATCCGTTCTTTCACTTTTCGGCGCGTTGGAGAAAAGATATCATCGATTTGTCGATTATCCGATGCGGGCATAGTTTTTGGTATTCGTTACGGCGAAAAAAAATGTTCGGTACGGCGATTACGTAATCTCAGGGTTAGGCGGCAATGAAAAAATGGCCACTTTAGGTTCCGCATCACAAAATGGCCGTTCCAGGCGTTAGAAAATGATCATATAGGAAAATTGCTCCTAACCGAATGGAAACAGAAGTTTTTTTTTTTTTTTTCGTTTCTTTCGGATGTTTTTTCTTGGACGAATTGATATCTTGCGGCGAGGCGAAGCGCGCCTGGGTCGTCCTCTCGTGTCGCGCGGCGAAAGCTGCGCGAGCGACACGAGAGAAGGCGAGCGCGACAAGTCGCACGTGTGAGTACAAGATCTTTTTGGCTTTACTTTTCAAAGTCAAGGAGACGAGGGGAGAACATCACACGCATAATAATTTTGGGGGGCGGAAGCTATCGCTGGGGAGGGGGGGGGGGGACCGCGAAATAGAAAGAAAGTACCGGAGATGTTTTAGAGACGGAGAGAGAGAAATATGAAGAGAAAAAGAGAAGAGAGGAGCGAGAGAGCGAAAGAGAAAGAGAGAGAGAGAGAGAAAAGAAAATAAGTGCGAGCAAAAAAGAAATGGAGAAATAAGTAACAGAGAAAAAAAATGACGACCCGAGGAGAAATGAGAATTCTAACCTCTTTCTTCACGTTCTTTATCACGTGTGCGTGTCTGTTTCTATTTATTTGTGTTTTCTCTTCTCACTCTCTCCCTCTCTCTCTCTCTCTCTCTCTCTCTCTCTCTCTCTCTCTCTCTCTCTTTCTCTCTCTCTCTCTTTCGCCCCTCTATACAACGAAGGCCGGGTGGTTTTTGTAGTTTCTCGGGACTCGGTTGCCCGGCGTGGCAACGCCGCGGGGCTCGTCCCGGATAGAGAGCCAGCGACGGCAAAGAACGGGCATAATGCGGCACTCGTGATGAAGAAGAGAGGTCTCTTCTCGCGCTGCGCGTCTCCCGATGAACGCCGATGCTTGGTTATGGCGCTCGACCGAACTAAACAGACAGAGAGAGAGAGGGAGAAAATAAGAGAAGACGAGGGAGCAAGAGAGAAAGAACCGACGGGAAAGGGACCAATAGACTCGGAGGAAAGAACGAGAGAGACAGAGCGAGGTACAGACAAAGACTATAAGATAATTCTGTCTCTGTTTTGTCGAAACCGAGCGGTCTGTGAGGAAGAAGGGGGTAGAGCAAAGGAAGAGAGAGAGAGAGAGAGAGATACATCACACGTGAATCTGGAAGAGAGAGAGAGAGAGAGGAGAGAGAGAGAGAGAGAGAGCGAGAGAGTGAGCGAGAAAGCGTCCATCTTCTTCTAGTCCTCTTTATCTTCTTGCGGCTACTGTTCGTGTTTCCTCCTCCCATATACCTCTTCGTCTCGCATACGCAAACAAATGTGCGAAACATTTGAGACTTTGGGTTACTCGTACGGCAAATTAAAAATATTTCGTCTTCTATAATATCTTTCTCTCTTTTCTCTTTCTCTCTCTCTCTCTCTCTCTCTCTCTCTCTCTCTCTCTCTCTCTATCTCTCTCTCCCTCTCTCCCTTTCTCTCTCTCTTTCTCTCTCTTGCTTCGGCGGCCCGTCCTCTCGCAGCGGGGAATCGGGGCCTGCTGCTCGCATTCTTCGGTTCTTGACTTCGCGGAGACTTCGCTCTACACTTTTCGACACCCTTGGGCTCTCGGGGGAACAAAAAAAATTCGGTAGTCCCGACAACTTCTCGGCTTCGTCCAGAACGATGGGAAAAATGTTTTGACGAGCCCTCGGATTCTCCCCCGCCCTGATTGCGAGAACACGATTGTTGCGAATGTAAAAAAAAATGTCCGGAGGATAATACCGTCGATAGTAACCACGATAAGTGATTGAAAACAAAGCTGATAATAATTAATAATGAAAAATATTATTGACGTGTAATATAATAATAATAATAATAAATTAATAAATAAATAATAATAGCAAAATTTCAATAAAAAAACTAAATGTAAATAATAATGGATATATACAATTATAAGAAAATAATTATCATTATTATTGTAATGTGTTGTATATTTTGGTTTGATGCCAAAATTTCGTCCCGTTTTTGGCACTAGATTATTTTGGCTCAAGGCAATATAAAAATTAAAAAAAAAAAATCGGGTACAATAGAAACGATTAATATCCGATTAGCCGATTTTTTCTCATAAATCTATTACGTGATACGAATAACAAATATTATCTAGAACGAAACAACAAAATTAATAATAATAATAATAATGTTAAAACTTATTATTACCGCATTATTAAATATAATTGAAGTTTATAGTCAAAACTATTATTATTATTAACTATTTAACTAATAGTTAAAGTTAATAGTTAAAACTATTATGATTATTAACTAACTAATAGTTAAAGTTAATAGTTAAAACTATTATTATTATTAACTATTTAACTAATAGTTAAAGGTAATAGTTAAAACTATTATTATTATTATTAACTATTTAACTAATAGTTAAAGTTAATAGTTAAAACTATTATTACTACTATAAAAGACATTGTCGAGAAGGAATATTCTTGGCTAACAAGATAATACTGTTAACTTTTATTTTAACCCAAGGACTCATGACTTGGGTCCGAGCGCACCCTCATTTTTATTTAAAAAGTGAGGTGTTTCCCGATTTTTTCCTTTTTCCAGTTTTTAAATGAATTAATTTTTTCTGCAAAACCGAAAAAGTACTCTTCTGACTTTCAAACTGTTGAATAATCATCCCCAAAATCGAAATTTCAGAACAAAAAACTAGTAAACGTCGGAAGCACAAGTTGAGCTTTGGTGGAAAATGCTACAAAACAGGTATAAAATGTATCAAAATTTCTTCAGATTTTCAAAAACGGCTCGTGTGCACCTTTTGATTTTTTGCAGGTTTAAAGGGACAAAAAGTGGACCCCAGGAGTAATGTTTTCTACTATGGAAATTTATAATCAAAGACGATGGGAAATTTGGTCATCCCAATAATTTATACCGCAAGTGGCATAGCGTCAAAGCGTATTAAAAAAAAAAATGAAAAAGTCTCGCAATCCTCGACGCTCGTATATTCGTACGGATGAAAATTTATCGTATTGACAATACCGTAGAGCTTTGCTCTGTTGTTTCGAACGAGAAGATGCATCGAAAAAATGTCTTTTTCTTTTGTTTTCTCCGGGTTTTCCTCTCCCTCCCCCTTTTTTTGTACTTTTTTTTTCGGCCGAGCGTCCAGCAGTTCGTGCGTAGGGTGCAAATTACTCGGATAGGGGTGAGCGTCTCCGAGAAAGCGAGAAGATACGCTCACTTGAAGGAGGACGCCGAGGAGGGCGTCGGAAGCGGGTATACACGGGACGAGGAGTTTCAGGAGAGGCTCTCCCGAAACCCGCATCTGTTTCGAACCGCGGGCTTTCCCCTCGGCGTTCCCTTTCGGGATATTATGTTGCCTTACCATGAGATGCTGCACAGCATCTCTGAAACAAAAGACACTCTAGGTCACTTCCCTTCTCCTTTTTTTTTGCTCCCCCCCCCCCCCCGCCTGGCGATCCAGTGTCTCCTACACGGTCAGAGTCTCAATTTTCAACGTTGATGCGCTTAAAACGAGATTGACGAAAATTCCCCGGATCCTTGAGACCCTTGGCTACCCCTATATGTCCGTTTCCTACCTTAATGAAGCATATATATATATATATATATATTTATATTTATATGGATATATATGGGTTTGTTGCGACGCAAGAATATTTTTCAATCAACTCGCAAACCCGACGTCCAAATGTTTCTCTCCAATTTTAACAAATTTATTATATATTTATTACTTCTTATTGTTATAAATAATAACTATTTATAGTTATTATTTAGAACAATAATTACTATATTTTATTAGTTATATATATATATAAATATATAAAAAAGAGAAATATACAAGAAAAAAAAATAATCGATTTTTTAAATGACAATTCATTTTCTTAAATACTAATCAAATTGAATTAATGTAATTTATTATTTAAAAAATCGACTATTTTTGTTTTCTTCAAATTCTCTTATTCAGTATTTGCAGTAAGATAAAATAACACACCTGTCACGATAAATGAGCTCTTAATATTAATATTAAAATTGCAATTGCAATTGAAATGCAAAAAAAAATTTCGCTCGCTACTTTCGAACTTTGTAACTCACGAACGAGCGAACGTACAAGAATTTCCAAGATATGTTTTTTCGTAGGAAATTGAACGCTCTGTAAAAAAGGTCTCTTGTCGTTTTATGATAAATGTACTCTTTAACAAGTTATTCAACGCCAAAGTTGAATTTACTGTAAATTTCAAGTTTTTTTTTCTCATCACTCTTCCGGCAAAACTATCAGACTTATCGCAAAACGTCATAGAAGCTTTTTTGTAGATCGTTTCATTTTCTATAAGATCATTTGATTGAATAATTCCGAAAAATGTAATCCAAGTATTGATTCGACTCGAATAAACCTGAATTGGGTCGAATGTTGAAAAAAAAAATTCGCGAGTGCTCCCGTGATTTTTCATCAGCTCACTGACGAAATTCAAGTATAAGCGAGAAGGACAGATAGAGAAACGGATAGTGAAAGATAGTTTGGAAAAAAAAAAAGAAAATTGGCCATTCCCACTGTAACGATTCGAATGAATGCGATTATAATTTAAAAAAATAAAATATATATAGTTATATTTATATGGATATATATGGGTTTGTTGCGAAGCAAGAATATTTTTCAATCACCTGGCAAACCCGACGTCGAAATGTTTCCCTCAAACTCTTACAAATTCGTTATATATTTCTTTAACAAATTATTGTTATAAGTAATAACTATTATTATTATTATTATTATTTATAATAACTTATTATTATTATACTTTATACCCAATAAGTAATAATTATATTTTATATACATAACTTATTGGGTCTATGCCTTAATTCCGTAGTGAAAATCGAGTATAATGCCCTTCTAGGAAAATGCACTTGGTATTCGAAACATCGTGTTTAAAAGGGCATTGATGATTTCTTGAAGATACGGAAGTTGTGCATTGTATTTTACACACATAAATATAGGCACGTGCAACTGAACGAAGTAAATGGCTCTGCCTAAGCTTGAAAAATGAGCCCGAAAAACAGGTCGATTTTTAACATTTTTTTGTGAAGAGAGTATTGGGACGACGCAATCAGAATTTTATTCACAATTAATGCATCATAGTCTTGTGAAGTTCGCGTTTTTTTTTTCATTTTTTTTCAAATTCATTTTTTTCAATTGCATTTTTTTCACATTCATTTTTTTTCAATTTCATTTTTTTTTCAATTTCACTTATTTTTCAATTTCATTTTTTTTCAATTTTATTTTTTTTTCAATTTAATTTTTTCATTTCAAAGAATCGATAAACAATGACGTTATTATTATTAAAAGAAAGTCTCGACGTTTCTGCATGGCCAATCGATGTAGCTGTTTCTGGCGACCAGGCTCATTTAAAAAGAAAAAAATACATTCTTTTAGTATGATAATAAAACTATATGGATCATCATGACTGGATCTATATTTTGTAAATTACAAAAATAGCAATTTGTAGAAAATAAATAAGTTCGATTTTCGACGAAAAAATAACTTGAATCATTTGTTAATAAGAAAAGGACAAAAATTTGAAGAAAAAAAAAATCATCCGCTCGTACGATAGAAAATAAGTTATAAACTATGGTCTGTCGGAATTTCAAGCGAATCGAACGAATAGAAAAAGCTAGGTGGTCATCATCCAAGGGCAAAGCCCGTACCCAGGCAAAATTTTCATCGTCCCTTCGTTTTACCTCTGCCTCCGCGCTTGTACTCCTCTTGACATCGGTATTATCCGAGCAGATCTTGTTTCGGTTCAAGGGTTCTGCCTTCCCCCTGCCCTTCCCTCTTTCTCCCATAAATCTGTGCTTGGTTTTGTTGGCCATGCTCAAATTTTTCGTCGCATCGTGTAAACAGCAACTTGACTCGAAAGCAAAACGAGTGTACATATATATATATATATATGCTGCCTGGATCTTCTCGTCATTTTCTTGTGACCCTCTCTCTCCCTCTCTCTCTCTTTCTCTCTCTTTCTCACGTGGACGACCTGACGGGAAAACCAACTCTTGGCCCGAGTAGCCTTTTTTTCTTCACTTCGGGATACACAGAGAAGTATATCCACGAAAGAAAAGAACTCGAGCCGATGAAATGTGTCGATCTTCATAAAAGGGAGAAATCGACAGATTTATTTATCCGTGCAGAAATTATCGTAGTGATCCGATGGGATTCCCATACTTGTCCCTACTTCCTGCTAGAGATCCACTGGGTCATCGCCTTGAATCCCTATACCAAAACGTCACGCTCTTATATTGGATTCTAATTGGGATTCCCCATTGGAATCCAATGCACGAAACCAATTTGAATCCTAAATAATTCCCCCATTATCGAAGATAATTCGTTACGATTCTTGATGGATCACATCGCATTATGTACGTTGAATTTTCTAAACAATTCATATAGATACACAAAATGAGTGAATCTTTAAAAAAGTATAAATCTTTTAAAAAATCTACAAATAGCTTAAAAACGTATAGCTTGAAAATCGATTTGAATGACATCACTGAAAATCAACTGTGATTAATAGTTTGTTATTTATTTTACTGCACTTTGTCATAATATCAGCACACACGTATACGCTCACGAAGCGCGCAGCTTATGTTTCGACACGTTGAGTTTTTTTTTCACGTGACTTTTCACATATTTTCGGCCTTGAACGTGGTAAGTATTGTCAAACGACGTTCATCGGGGAACAGTGCACGTTTCAATTGGATCTCAATGACAACTTTCTATGTGCGGCGTCCCTAACAAATCCCCATAGAGATGTCAGTGCATCTTGGGACTCCCCAACAAATTTCTGCACATCTTGCGTAGTAGTCGGCATGTAAACAAAGCCCGTACGATGGTCTCTTGAAGTTCGCATCGTTGGAATGCAACGTAAATTCTTTTTTCATATTTTTATTTCCTCGCTTAAATTATTTTACAAATGATTTTCTTGCAGATAAAAATTACAGATCTCGAAATAAGCGATTTAAAAAATGATTGATGGATTTTCGCAACGAATATTAAGCCACGAGAAATTCGAGCAACTGAAAAATAATCATTCTCGTTGCGCTCCAACGATGCAAACTTCAGTCTCATGCCGTACGACTCGCCTGGATTTGGCCTAGTATTGAAGTATCGAAACCTCAATTAGAGCGTGTTCGTTAACCCTTTCTAAGGCATAGGGAATATTTTTACCACCAATTTATTTTTAATTCCGAGCTTCTTTTGTCTATTCCCTATGCCTTAGAAAGGGTTAACCCTTTCTAAGGCATAGGGAATATTTTTACCACCAATTTATTTTTAAATTATTGGCGCCAATTTTCCTACCACACAATTGGCGCCAATAATTTAAAAATAAATTGGTGGTAAAAATATTCCCTATGCCTTAAAAAGGGTTAATACAGCCTTACACGATTAATAAGACAACACAATCAATGCGAAACAGATTAAAAACGTGTATTGAAGGTGGAAATCATCACTTTGAGCACATCTTATAGGAGTAAGTCTTTGCACTATTTTCTTTTTTTATCGTTTCTAGGCTAAACACATTGATATTCATTTTTTTTTATCGATTTTTTTTATACTAAATCTTGATCGATCATCTTGAAATTTGGTCTGTAAACTTCTTTTTCGTTCCTTGATAAAATTCGGAAAAATGAAAAATAGTGCTCCCGTTTAAAAAAAATGGTGCTGTCCTGGAAATCTCCGAAGCGCCTCGACCTGGATTAACCTCACAGCCACCACTCGATGACCCCACTTCGAACAATGCAACTTTTGTTGGTAAAAGTTTTCTGCCAAGGCTGATAGAGCTGATAGAGCTGATAGAGCTGATAGAGCAGCGGTTCTTAAACTGTGTTCCGCGGAACCCAAGGGTTCCGTGGGACAGTCACCGGGGTTCCGCGAATTAGTTACTTTTTGTCATTAAAGCATTGAATTATTTTAGCTATGAAAAAAAATAAATAAAACACACGTTTTTGAGTCCGTGTAACTTAATGAGTTTTTGGTTATTGTTAAAAGTGAATACCCTGAAGTTGCCAAAAAGGCAATCCTAACTTTGTTCCCTTTTGCAACAACGTATCTATGTGAAATAGGCTTTTCAGCTTCTGCCTATATGAAAAATAACTTTAGGTCTTGAATGGATACTGCCTCAGATATACGAATACAAATATCAGGCATAAAACCAAACTTTAAAACAATAATTGATAAAACAGTAAAGCAGTTCCATTCGTTTCGTTAATCTTTGTTTGAAATATCTTTTGTAATAAATGTTTTTTACTCTCATTTTAAATTGCAGTCTCTTTTGTTTTTTTATCATTTGTTATGGGGTTCCGTAAAATTAAAATGATTTATTGAGTATTCCGTGGCCTTAAAAATTTAAGAATCGCTGGATTAGAGAAAATATTTTTCCAATGCTGCTGCTGCTGCTGCTGTAGCTAACACATGGGTCATTAAGTCCCCGGGACTAACCAGTAAAAACACATTTTTTTTTTGGCAAAATTCGACTTTATTCATCAACATAGTCACCTTCCATAGCGATACAATCATTCCAACGTTTTTCTAAACTTTCGATGCCTTTCTTTCTCACGAACGCTTGGAGACGGAATCGTTTGTTCATTTGATTATAATGAGTATTATCGTTAATTGGTAGAAATTCAGAGTGAAGAAACGGACGAGATATATTTCGAAGTGAGAGACCGGAAGAGGTGGCCACTTCCGCGATTTTCTCGTCGTCGTTCTTGTTTTGTCCTACATTCGCTAAGATCGTTCAAATTTCACGCGAAAATCGAATAATCCAATGAGCCTCGAATGCTCGCAGAGTTTTATCGGAATATTGCAGCTATTTTGATCACCTCGGAAAGGCCATTAGCGTTCCAGCTGAATTTAAAAAAAAAGAACACTACATCCTCCTACAACAACGCACATTTACATTTTTTGTTCATTAAAAAAAAAGAAGATTTTTCCATTTACCTGTCTCCCTCCTCCATCCCAATGGCCTTTTTTGCCCATATTTATTTTTCACCCCGTAATACGATTCGGAGGAAGATAAAAATCCGTAGCTCACACACGAGACTGGCTTCTCCGCAGGTGAAAAAAATAAATAAATAGGAAAAAAAAAAATCTGTCTGCGCGCAGTAGGGGTGCTTCGAACCCTCGATCTCTTCTCACCCCAATGTTGGGAACTTTTTCACGGTGCAGGTTGGTGGTAGACTCGGGGGGTCGACCCCGTGAGGCGCACGATTGACTATAATCGCGTTTGACGGACTCGATCTTTTCTGCCAATTGACTATTCGCCTCGTGTCAGATCTCACTGAATTACCTGAACCACCCAGAAAGATGTAAACACTCAGGCGTATACGGAACAGGAAGTATGCAGGAAATAAAGAAGAAGAGGAAGAATAAACAAAGAGATGCGAAAATGGATGGGCTCGTTTTTTTTCGGGAAGATCGATCGATCCGGTGCCCTTCGTATATATATGAGGCATTCCACGCCATTTCATCTAGCTCGTGACCCCGACCATTTTTTTATTTTACTGATTTTTTTTCTTTTGTAAAATTGTACCCCATGAAAGGAATAATCACACCAATTTTTAATTTTCCATAATTTTCCAAAAAAAACTCGATTTCGGAACTTTTGCAAACGTTTAAACGCTGATAACTCATAAACTAATTGAGATATCGACAAATGTCAGTATATATATATATATATTTTAAATTTGAAGCATACTTTCACGAAAAAATATGAAAAAAATTATCGTTTATACTGGAACACGTGTTTTTTACTTCGAAAGTGGAAAGTATTTTTTAAAATGATGATTGCCATTTTTTATTTTTTCAAAAAATGTTCTAAAATAGAGTGACTCATTCTATGATTTTTAAGACTAGTCTCATCATGGGCCCATTTTTCCTTATATTTTTTTGAGAATATTTTTATCATTTTAATCTCCAATAATGCTATATATCTCCATTTTAATCTTGAATAATGCTAATAATGAAACAATCTATTTTTCATTTGTGCTGAAATTTACGAAAAAGAAGATTTTTTGAGCAAAATTAAATTTTTTTTCACTTGAGAAGTTTTTTATCATTTTAATCTCCAATAATGCTATATGGAGATTAAAATGATAAAAATCTTCTCAAAAAAATATGATTAATTCGCAAAAAAATAGAAAGAAAAATGGGCCCACGATGAGACTAGTCTTAAAAATCATAGAATGGCTCACTCTATTTTAGAGAATTTTTTTACAAAATAAAAAATAGCAATCATCTTAAAAAAAAAATACTTTCCACTTTTTCCAAGTTATTACTTGATTATTTCTCATGCTTATAATATTGGTGAGAAAAATCTGATACTTGGTACATATATTGTGCACATTATGAGGTATATAATAAAATTTTTACAAATTTTTCCAGTAATAATTATCATTATTACTAGCTTTGCAATGGAAACCTCGTTTTCATTTTTTTTTAGTTTCATTCATCAAAGACTATTGCTGGAAAAATATGTAAAAATTTGGTCATATACCTCATAATGTGCACAATACGTGTGCCAAGTTTCAGATTATTCCCACCAATATCATAAGCATGAGAAATAATTAAGTGATAATCTGGCAAAATACATGTATTTTTGTATTGAAAATTCAAACCCTCACAGGCACAATTAAACATTTTCCCAGCGCCTTAAAACTTTGCGCATAATTTTTTTTATATATCTTGATTATGTTTTTACAAGGGGACTTTGAAAATTCAAATTCGACCCAAATTGCGGCCACACTAATATATATAAATATATATATTAGGCCTACCGGAAAATGCTGTCAGTTTTTTAATTAAACGAAAATAATACATTTTCAATCCATTTATTAAAATTTACTGATCAATATACTTTCCATAGTTACTAATGATACGCCAAGCCCGACCTCGTCGAGAAACACAACATCGAAAATTAGTGAGCGTTCGCTAACAGGAAAAAAAAAATTGATAACAATGTAAGGCACTCAGTTCTCTTCGATCGAATTAAAAACGGCAAAAAGCCTTCAATTACACTTCACCTGTGTATATACTCCGTATCACACATGCTTGCTCTTGATTGTGACGAGACGACATGTCGATGGCGTTTTTTTTTTATTTTTTAAATATTTTTTAATCATTTGCCCTCGTCGAGAGTCAAGATATTTCCCGATTAGTTGAAATATCTTGGCAGATGACACACACTAGTACGCTGTAACAATATGACTGGTATGGAGACTAGACAAACGAGCTGTTCAATGTCTCGCTTATTTTAACATTTGGTGTTAAAATTTTCTTTCATTTTTCAAAACACTATTTTTCCCGGATACCGTCAGGCTGCGCAATGTTACTTTGTCAATAGCGAATCGGTTGTTTTTTTCCGCCTAAGCATTGTCAAGTGATCGTCGACTTCACGTTTTTACGAGATTCATGGGCCGTTCGTGAATTAAAAGAAAATAATATATTCTGAAAACATTTATTGATAAATATTTAATAAATATTTTACTAACACATATTTAATAAATGTTTAATTAATAAAAATTTAATAAATATTACTAAAAGTATTATTCTCTTTTCGGTACGTAATATACACATGCGCATAAAATAATTCACATTCACACGCTTGAAAGAAGAACGATAAGTTAATTATTTTCACATTTCAAACGGCAAGAGGAGGAAAAAATTGTATATATATTTTTTAAAACACGTACACCATTCGATTCAACGAATAAAAGTATAAGATTGATCGTATCGACTATATATTTCAAACGAGGTCTCTCGGTGCAATCTTTCTTTGTTGTTTTTTTTTTTTTTATTATTTATTATCGATTATTTAGAATAATTTTTAACAGATATATATATGTATATGTATATAATAATAATAATAAGAATAATAAATCTAGAACATATGACAAAAAAAAAAATGTTTGCAACTACTTCAAGTCGGCGCGGCCGGTCAGTTATCAAACGATATTATCGTGAATAATCTTCAGACATATCTAATCTTTGAATTGACTTTCAGACGTTATATATATATATATATTCATATAATTCACATCACATAGTTATATATATGATGTGAATGATACATCTGTTTGACCTAAAGAATCTTTTAATAATTGAAAATAACACGATACTAATCGTTGCGTGGTTCTCCTCCTTTTCCTCCAATCGTGCTACGTCTTGTAGAAGCATTGCACAGAAATCTCGGCGTTTATCAGCATGACTTTGACAGTTCCGTAACATTGAACGAAAAATCAGGAATATTGAAACGCTATCGCCAATAATCTTGCTTCGATAAATAAATTTAACAACGTTATTAGCCGTAAATACATAGTCGAAAAATTAAAATTAATATAACAAAAGATCTTCCGAATATTCGAATTTTTTGAGAACTTTTTGAGTAATTGAAAAAAAAAATAATAATACTCTCGTTAAAGATCTCTGATCGTAAATACTTTGTGACTGTCATAAGAGTGTCATTAAAGAAATAAAAAAAATGTGTATATATGTGTGTGTGTGTGTGTGTGTGTATATATATATATATATATACAGCAAGCAAATTCGTTGAACCACGTACGGAGATTTCGATACCGAGGCCCGATCCCACCAAGTCACGTACAGTTGCGATAAATTTTGTAATACGCGGATAAACAGGCGGATCAGATAACATCGCACATTTTTTTTTATTTTACTTCTTTTTTTTTTTCATTTTTGGTTTTCACCTTGAATACTCAGCATTATGCAATGTGCGGTTTTCTGCGATCAGCTCGAAATGTTGGGCACAGACGGCACACAGGCAAGCCACACGAGCTACGAGATATGCGGGCATGTGTGTATACGTGTTTGTTTCGCGAAAGGAATTAATCGAATACCTGATTCAATGGTATGGGGAAAAAAATTATCGGTCGTATTCTCAGCCAGGGATCGCAGATAGATATAAATGCTTGAAAAATTGATCTCTTCGATTGCTTTATTGACTCGAAGCTCGAGGTATTATAATTTTATATATATCTTTTTCGGATTAAATTTCAGTACACTTTCGATATTTTACTTTTACTTGCGAAATAGATGATTCTATAATGAACGGATTAAAATGTGTGTGTTTGTGTTTTTTTTAAGTGAAATATATAACGTATGTAAAAATAGGCACGAAAAAAACTTACGTTCCGAAAAATGGATACATATATATAATAGCATTCATAATAATACAATATAATGTATTATTATTATTATAATACGTAATAATATATTATATATAATAATAATAATGATAGATAGTACATTTTATTTTTCGGAACGTGGGTTTATTTCATGCGTATTTTTACATTCTTTACGTTATTTCCCTTATATGTTTCTTCAAATATATATATACGTGTACACACACCCACATATAATTTTTTTTTCCACCATTCGATATTTCTTGCCGCACTAAAAGTTCGATAGCTCCGTCAAAAAAAAAGATAATCAAATTTAACGAACGGCGTTTTTAAGCGAACAAATTCAGCTTTCTTTTACTTTTTCGTAATATTTTTTATGTTTTTTTTTCGACCCGGTACGCACTTTTGTACGTGACCGTTTTTCGGCTATTTTTCGCTCATCGAGAATTGGGCGCGTAACGTAGAGAATTTTTTTTTGTCATTTTCATCCATGATAAACTTAAAAGGGGTAGCGGAAGCTCTATTTTCGTTTTTTAAAAAGGGTCGTACGATTTTTTTTTGCAAAGTTATTCCATTTTTTGCTAAAGAAGACAAATTTTGGGAAATACAACATAACTCAAGAACTATAGGGTTTAAGGGGAAATAGCAAAGATGCAAAAAGTTGCGTAAGTTTATATTGGATCGTCTGGAATTTTTTCAGAATTTTCCTTTGTGATTTTTTTTTGGACTATTTTCGCTCGAAGCTCTGTTGAGTAGGATAGCTTAACTCGAAAAGTATGGTGTTTAGGACAAAATGTCTAAGAGAGAAACTTTTTTAATTTTCTATTCTGAATTCCCTTGAATTTTTTCAGATTTTTTTTTGAAAATTTTCTGGCCGAAACTCGGATAATCAATTGTTTAGACGGTTCTCCGAGTTTCAAAGAAAAAAATTGCAAAAAAAGTTCAAGCTCACTAAAAATACAAAATTAAAAAAGTTTCTCTTCTTGATATTTCGTCCTAAACGCCATACTTTTCGAGTTAAGCCATCCTACTCATGAGAGTTTCGAGCGAAAATAGTAAAAAAAAATCCGAAAAGAAAATTCGGAAAAAATTCCAGGTGATCCAGTATAAACTTAAGCAACTTTTCGCATCTTTGACATTTCTTCTTAAACCCTATAGTTATTGAGTTACGTTGCATTTTTAAAAATTTGTCTTCTTTAACCAAAAAGGAAATAACTTTGCGAAAAAAAATCGTACGAAACTTTTTAAAAAACGAAAATGGATCTTCTGCTACTCCGTTCAAGTTTATGATGGATAAAAATGACAACAAAAAAATTCCATAATTTATGCGCCCAATTCTCGATGGACAAAAAATAGCCGAAAAACGGTCACGTACAAAAGTGCGTACCGGGTCGAAAAAAAATCATAAAAAATATTTCGAAAAAGCAAAACAAAGCTGAATTTCTTCTCTCGAAAACGCCGTTCGTTAAATTTGGTTATCTTTTTTTTTTGACGGAGCTATCCAACTTTTAGTGCGGCAAGAAATATCGACTGGTGTACCCAAACTTTTGAGCGGTAGTATATATATATACTGGAATAGATTGGAATACTCACTTTTCGAAAACATTGCTCGTACATTTTACACTACAACCTCTCCGATCGCCACCCCCATAAATAAAATCAGCCCCCGCTAGGTGCCGAATATGATTCGGTGTAGTGCACAGTGGGAGAAGCGCCAGGCCCCAGTATCAGGCTCGAAGCATGCTAGACAATAAGAGAGTGGATGGTGCGTAACCTCTATGTTTGCAAGTGTAATGCGAAGCCAAGCACGTCATTGTGCCGATTAGAGAGGTTGCAGTGTATGTAGCAGTGCAACGGGATGCGGCCGGGGGCGGCGGTTAAATGCGTAACGTTTTCGTTGTGCAACATGTTCCTGGACAATGTTCGTTCCCAGGTCCGAATCTTGAAGGTGGTAACCAGCATCCGTGGGATACATCGATTGCCTCATCTCAGTGTTTCGTGCCTCAGACGCGGCTTGTGTGCATCGCTGCAATATTCATCGATAATGTATACATACATATCTGTGTGTATGAATTATGGACACGCATGTTCTGTATGAAGGGGAAGATGAAGAGAGAGGGAGAGAGAGAGAGAGAGAGAAGGAGAGAAAGAGAGAGACTAGTGTGTTTTTCGAAGCCGCGTGAGAGACTCTCGGCCACGACTTGGCGGTCCTTGCGTCTCGGGAGAACTGCACTTTTACACCTACCATCTGTCGTTCAACTACCATCATCTCTCGGATCGGGAGCCCTGAGTAACACGATCCTTCTCGAAGCCTGTGGGCTCCTGAAAACTCCCTTCGCTCATTCTCTCTCTCTCTCTCTCTCTCCCTCTCTCTCTCTCTCTCTCTCTCTCTCTCCCTCTCTCTTTCTCTCTCTCTCTCTCTCTCTCTCCCTCTCTCTCTCCCTCTCTCTCTCTCTCTCTCTCTCTCTCTCTCTCTCTCTCTCTCTCTCTCTCTCTCTCTTCTCTCTCTCTCTCTCCCCCCTCTCTCCTCTCTCTCTCTCTCTCGCTCTCGCTCTTTCTTGCCTTCTCTCTCTTTCTCTCTGTCCTCGTCACATACGCCTTCTACATATTTACTCCTTTCGAGTGCGTGAGTGTCCATGCACATTCGGATTATACACAAAGCGTGTGTGTACACGTATATATGCATACATCAAATCCCAGGACAAAGTTTCTTGTGACAAGAACAACGACTGAGGTATCGGACGGTGCTCTCGACGTGGCAAAAGATACGGCTTTTATCGTTTCTTTTTTTTTTTTTATCATTTTGAAACCACAAAATCAGGGGAAGCCCCTGAAGTGGTAGCCGTATATAAGAGGAGCCCGCTTCTTTAGGTACATGTCTCCTTGTCGCTGGCGAGGGCGAAAGTTTCAGATGGTGAGCAGTTGAAAATGAAGGTCTAAAATTATGGCAAATGACATTGTAAAAATAAATTTTTAAAAAAATTCCAGCTGGTAAAGTGTTGGGCCAATTTGCAGAGAAAAATAGAAAACTTAAGCTTATTTAATACGAGACTATTTTTTTTCGTTCGCTCATTTAGAGATCTAGCCTTTTCATCTGCAAAAAAAATGTTTTGTAAAATAGTAAAAATGAGAAAATAAAAATAGAAAAAAAGAATTTTCGTTGCATTCCAACGATGCAAGACTTCAAGGCTATTATTTAATTAAGTACCTACCGAAAGTAATGTTTAAAAAACTGATAACAGCATTAAAGAATAATGAAAAATTAGTTTGTTTGGGTTTTTCTTTATCTTTTTAAGGTATTGGAAGAGTTTGATAGTTAACGTTTGATAGTTAAC
>OZ010716.1:27270693-27319058 GCA_963932345.1 Ophion ventricosus
ATTTTTCCGTCTGTCTCCTTTGTTTTATACTACCAGACGAAACCAAATCACAGATTTATTAGGAATAAATAAAATATTTAGTTATTAGACGGTATTAAATGAATCTTGATTCGAATAAATGAATATATTTAAAATAAAGAGTTTTAATAATGTAACGCAATAGGAAAAATTTGATTTTACGAAAAATCTATATAATTCAAACAAAAAAAAAATCAAATAGACGCATCTAATTAATATCAAAAGAATTTTTCTGTCAGTGTAACGACAGAAGGACGCGATCTCGGCAAACCCAAACAAATAATATTTCTCGGTGACGGGACGCGATCTCGGCAAATCCAACCAAAATTTCCCTCGGTGGCAGGACGCCGTTTGATAAGCCCAACTGAACCCAAGCAAACCCAAACAAATGATTTCTCGTGATACAAGGACACGATCCTGACATCCTCAAATCGAAGCATTATCGCGGACAAAAAGGTAGTAGAGGCAGGGGGGAGGGGGCGGAAACCGAAACTGGCACTTGAAGCGCTTCTTCGCCACAAATCTTGTGTGTCCTCACGAGGCACTTCCGATCCAATACGAGCAAGACGAAAATGGGGAACGCGACTTGCCGTGACGATGCTTCGAAGCGAAAACCCTTTCTTTTTTTTTGTCACACCGTCATTTTCGGCTTAAAGACACAAGAGAGCGAGAGAGAGAGAGAGAGAGAGAGAGAGAGAGAGAGAGAGAGAGAGAGAGAGAGAGAGATGAGAGAGAGAGAGAGAGAGAGAGAGAGCGAGCGCGAGAGAGAGAGAGAGAGAGAGAGAATAAAAATTTTCGAGCCGAGCAGCTTCGAGGGTCCGTTAAATGTACAGGAGCATGAGTCAAGCGAGTTGGGTGTTTCCTCGACCCCTCGAGCGCAGAGCAGCTCTCGGTTCATGAATGAACGTAAAACCGGCACTCTTCTTTCTCTCCCGCACGCTCGGACAATTCTCTTCTCCCGTCTCCTCTCATCTCTCTTGCCCCCCCCCTCCTTCCCCGTCCGTCGCCAGGCTCCCCTTCCTTTTGCAGTTCCTTTCATCATCGCTCGCTCGTTCAGCCGCCTCCTCCATCTTTATCTGGCACACATGTACCAAATTTGCATCTCTCTCTCTTTCTCTCTCTCTCTCTCTCTCTCTCTCTCTCTCTCTTTCTCTCTCTCTCTCTCTATCTCTTTCTTTCTCTGGGCTCTGTCTCTCAAAGAGAGCCCATGAAAGCGTTTTTTTTTCCTCCTCCTTCTCTCCCCCACTATACTAATTTTGATGCATGCATTCACTGTGCGTGCTACACGCACAATTGCCCGTAGTACATCGTGGCCCTGCATTGCCAATCAGTGTAGGTGGTTCTCGCAAATAAACTCGTCTTAAATGAAAAATAAGCAAAATGTACTTTCAGCATAATAACCAAAACTTTCTTACGACCGGATACGTTTTTTTTTTTTAATTTTGAAAATTACGAAAAATACGCCAAGCTGTTGAAAAGAAAATTCGATTTTCGACGAAAAAATAAAACAACTTTGATAATTTGTTGTTAGAAAATCATGTGAAAAAATCATTCGGTGATAGGATGGAGTTATGAACTATTCTCTTTCCGAATTTCAAGTGAATCGGACGTATAGATTTGGAGAAAAAAAAAAGCAAAATACGTGACGTCAACGTTTTCGGCGTTGGAACGCAACGAATATTTTTTTTTTTTTTCGCTTGACAAAATATTTTTTTTTCGCGGATATGGGCTACGAAAAAAAACTCTAACGTTTTTCAGGATCCTCATAAAAAATCTGCAACACAAATTGGCAAGAAAATATTTTCTCAATTAATGAAAATAAATAAATAAAAGAGGAAAAAATTATTTTCGTTGCATTCCGTTGCATTTTCTTTGCATTTCAACTGCAACAACGTAATAAGAAAGATTAAGTTGCAGAAGAGTGGACGATCCGACCACAAAAATGGAATCGAAGTTTGCACGTTACGTGGTTTCGAAGCCAAAAAAAAAGTATATTTTCTCTATTTTTTAAAAATATAATAGATAAATTATTTTATTCTAAATGTTAAGCACATAAAAGAGCAACATTTCAACAATATTTTGTAAAAATTTCATCCAAAACTTTAGGAAATTCAGCCGGTGGGACCTGGTTTCCGGAGACCCCTCAAAAAAAAAAGTGTCCTCGTGGTGGTCACAAAACTTTGGGAGAATATTCTAGACATATTGTACTATTAGATAATAAAATATAAAAAAATGTATTTTTTTTTATTTTCAAACCCACGTAACCCCTTAAAAATGTATAATCAAAAGTTACAAAACAAAAGATTTTAAATAAAAATAAAGAAATAAAAAAACCAAGAAGATTTATCGTTGCATTCCAATGACGCAAATTTCAACGTCATCCATAAAAATCGTCATAACTTGGTCAATTTTTAGAATCTTTACAAAGTCCACGTTGCAAATGTAAATTAAGTCCCTAGGCTACAAAGCTATTCGCTAAAAAAAATCGTATTTTCGGAGTTTCAAGCATACGCAGATCCTTTAACACAACCGGTGGGGTTCCATCGTGAGGTACGACTCACCGTACCGATCTTTCTACAATTTCGAATATTTACAATTCACCTCTCCATTCCCCTTTCATGGATTTACCATCCAGACCAAAATTTTCCATTTATTTGGATAATCCACTTTGGCGATCGGTATAGATCGGTATCGGCAACGATTGCCTCAGCACGTAGCCCGCAAGTAGAGTTTTCAGTCGAACGCGAGTGCGCGAAGATACAATAGTCTTTGGCTGGGGGGGGGGGGGGGGGTCGAAAAGTTGAAGTTTCGATGTTTGAGGCCTTGAGCGAGACAGGGATCAGCTATCGGCCGTTGAAGATGGTGAAAGGAACTTTTATTGCGGATACGTTTGGTTTACGGAGGCTGGGAAAGGGCTCAGGGATGGCCGATCACTGTGCCGATTGTCCCGATCGCTCTTTCAACGGTTCGCCAAGCAAACGCCCCGGACACCCACTCTCTCGCTCTCTCCTTCTACATTGCTTCGACCTGAAGACTGCTATATGCTGTATGGTACTTACACGCTACGTACATAACTCACTATACACTCGGAGAGCATTTTATGGCGTATAGAGCTACCGGTCACGCATTCACGGCTCACGCACTTTCGTATGCGTCCCTGAACGTTTCCCTTCAATCGCGATCTTTTAGACTGTCTCTCTCTCTCTCTCTCTCTCTTGCTTTATATTGTTATAACTTGTCATTTTTATTTATTTTCATTATTATTACTATTTATTACTTCATTATTATGGCTATTATTTTATTTATTGTTAATCAATTGTACGATTCATATATTGGGTCTATGCGTAATTCCGGAAGTTTCGTATATTAAGTGAAAGCTGAAACTTGTGTCGACATTTAAGACAAAGTATCCATCGAGATCCGTGAGGTATGCGAAGTTTAATTATATTTTGAGTATGGAAGGAAAAAAACGTGTATTTTCGATGCATTTCGCTTTATTTTCGAAAAAGCAAAAAACGCGTCGAAAACTCACGAGAAGGTATGCGCCGTGTACGGAGAGAATGCCGTACAAGAGAAAGTGTGTGTCGGAGGCGGTTTGCGAAATTTCGTTGTGGAAATTCTGATCTTCGAGATACTCCTCGCTCCGGTCGGCCAGTCATTACGGATGTCGATAGAATCAAGGCTTTAATCGAGTCCGAGCGGAATTCGACGACTACAGAGATCGAACATAACCTCAACATTGACCAATCGACTGTTTCGAGGAATTTACGGAAGCTTGGGATGGTAAACAAGCTTGATGTTTGGGTGCCGCACGAAATGAGCGAAAAGAATTTATGGGACCGAATTTTAGCTTGCGATTTGCTGCTCAAACGCCATGAAAACGAACCATTTTTAAAGCGAATGATTACGAGCGATGAAAAGTGGATTGTCTACAACGATATTAGTCGAAAAAGATGATGGTCGAAACTCGGGCAGGCTGTTCAGACGGTCGGAAAGGCTGGATCACACCCGAAGAAGGTCATGCTCTGCATTTGGTGGGATTGGAAAGGAGTTATTATGAGCTACTGCTATCCAACAAAACGATTCATTCGACCAAGTATTGCTCACAACTGGCCAAATTAAAGCGAGCAATCGATCAGAAGCGGCCCGAATTGGCGCAAAGAAAGGACGTTGTGTTCCACCAGGACAAACGCTAGACCACACGTTTGTCTGATGAACCGGCAAAAGTTATTGCGGCTTGGGTGGAATGTTTTTGTGCATCCATCGTACAGTCCGGACCTTGCACCTTCAGCTTATCACTTGTTCCGGCCGCTACAGAACAGTTTGAATAATAAAACCTTCACTTTCCTGGACGACTTCAAAAACCACTTGGATGAGTTCTTTGCCCAAAGATCTCAGGACTTCTATGATAGAGGGATAATGAAGGAGAGATGGCAGAAAGTCATTGAACAGAATGGAACATATTTAGTTGATTAAAATCGCTTTTTTTTTGGTGAATATTTTACGTTTGAAATTCACTCGATTTTCGCTACGAAATTACGCATAGACCCAATAGCAATAAGTGAATAATATTGATAATAATAGTATGCAAGATGCATCACGTAAAAAGGTGAGGTTAACTAAAGGGTGTCTCAAAATGAACTGACATTTTAATTTATTAATAAAACGTATTATTTATTCGAAAAGTACGAATATTTTTATTTTAATATAAGGTACAAACATGGAGGTTATGCGTGGAACACAATATCCGATAAATGACCGCCGCGTCCCTGTTTGCAAACGTTCACACTTTTGACGAAATTTTCAATAACATTTTGGCATAATTGCGGATTAATTTTATTGAGGCCTTAGGCCATTCCAGAGGCCAAAAAAAAGGGCATATTTTGTGATTTTTTTTCAGCGAAACCATAAAATAAATCGGAATTGCAAAATAGGTGTTTTATTGTACGCGTAATTGACTATACAAAATTGTTTTTTTCACAGCGATACATGTCAAAAGACGCCTTTATTTCCGGAAGGTCAACGGCGGGACCAACAGCTCCTATAATTTTTGAGTTATGATGAGACACTAAAGTTTTTTCGATTATATATAAGAATAGCTATAGAAGTACGTAGGATTTTTTTGATATATTGTTTTTTTTTGTCAAAACGGCGCATTTCTAGAACAAAAAGTATAAAATGCCACGAGAAAATCGTCAAAAAATTGTTTATAAAGAAGGAACTATGCAATATAATAAAAAATCCTACGTAGTGCCTCAGAAAATGTAATTCTAAAAATACAGTTAAAATTTCAAGTGAATCGGTTGAAATTTCTTTGAGTTATGAGTCCGGCCGACTTGAAAAATGTAGTTTTGAGATAAACGCGTTTAAAGTTAGTAGAAAGTCACGTGAATCAAGAGGGGTTGCGCTAGAATTCGAAAATCGAGTACTTAGAGATTTTTCTCACCCATAATCTTTTGGAATATAATTTTATAGGTACTAAGGTACATTTTCAACAACAAAAAAAATCGATTTTTGGAAAATCCTAGAGTTGCCTAAGGCCTTAATGGTACGTCCAATCGCTTCCTTGAGCTCCAGAATGGTCTGTGGATCATTGTCATACTCTTTTTCTTTCAGAAAAGCCCAAAGAAAGAAGTCCAATGGCGTCAAATCGCACGATTTTGGTGGCCAATTTAATATCACCGCGGCGCGAGATAACACGACCATGAAACTTCGTCTGCAATAGTTGCATTGTTTCACATTGCATTTTCACAATTCCCATACATTGCTCGATCGTGTAATGCACGTGTAATGATCGTGTAATTGCTCCATGACTAAACCTCAATACTTCCTGATGCCAGTTGTCAAAGATTAGTACTTTATGTTGGCCACGAAAAAAAACATGGCGCGAAATTTGAAAAGTCAGGTCATTTTGAGACACTCGTTATGTTGTAGATCAGCGGCTCCGGGGTTGTGCAGTTTTCCCCTCACGTAGTTCGAAAACGTACACAGAGGTTGGAAGAGGGCTGTGCTATTTTTGGCCCACGAGATTGCACATTCACGTCGTTGCGCCGCTTCACGTTTTCCGTGTACTTTTTGTGGTAAAATAGACGTCGAGCGATGGGGGAGGGTCTGGAGAACGCGCGCACGCGTTTCGATCCTCGACAAGAGGCAGTGAGCTTTATTCGGCACGATGAAGAGCCCGCAAGCGGGATATTGACCTAGGCCGTATCGTTGGCGATGTCACGAAACGAAGAGGGAGGGGGGAATCTTTTTTCTCAGCATTTCTGCGAAAGATACCTGAACAAAAAAAAAAAACAATTGTCGTATCGGAAGTAATTTTGATCCAAATGATGTTGCATTAAAAATAATTTTGATCCAAAGCGCACCGTTGTTTCGAAAATAATTTTAGTGGCGAAAGGTAACAAAGATTTTGAGCCCTTTAAGAAGCGTCGATAAGTTGGCGAATTTTAGGATAGGGAACACACACAAAAAAAAAACCTTTTACCGCCAAATGCCTTCGAGGCAGGAAAGGAGAGAGCCGAAAGGAGCTCTCAGCCCTTCCGGTTATTGTTGCGAGAAATTTCTTGATCCTTCGTTGCGATAAAATCCCTCCTCCTCCTCCTCCTCCCATCCGGGAAGAGACCACGTGTCCCTAATATTTTTAATGTCTTCCTGCTCAAAAAAAAAAAATCACCCTTTTTCTTTTTGTCGTCGTTGCTTCCGGAAGTTTTTCTCGTCGATTTAAAGAAGGAAAACATTTAATGACAAAGCGACGAGGGCAGGCGTGGGTTGAAGGGAAAATTCGAGGAAAAAGAAACATCCAGTGGGAAGAAACGAAGGAGTGCTCTGGGCAGAAGCATGAGAAAAGGAAAAAAAGAATAGAGAGAGAGAGAGAGAGATATATGGAGAGGGAGGGCAAATTGTCTACGGCGAGAGGACGAAGGGCTTGGCATCTTCGGCGTTTAATTAAGGGTTGTCCGATCCAATTATCGGTGATTATAAAGGATGCATCCTGCAGGAGAAAACCTTCCGATCGATCGCGTGTTTCAACAAATAGCGGAGAATACCTCGTGGATCGAATAATCGAACAAATTGCCCGTAAAAAGCGTTTCTTTTTTTGTTTTCTTTTTCTTAAAAAAAAAAAAATTAAAAATTTTTAAAAAATACAACAAGAGAAGGTTTCTACGTGTTGAGAAGAAAAAAGAGGATAAAAAGTTTTGAACGTTGTAGGAGGATAAAAAAAATTATTCTTAATTTGTATGAGTGTTCTGGTGTTTGTGGTCAAATTGAGAAAAAAAAAATTACAAAACGGTCGCATGCTAAACGTTGATTGTCAATTTTTGCTATTTTTTTTTACCATTCTACGAATTACATGAAAAAATCTACAGATATTACACAAAGTGCAACTATTTCATGGCATTGAAAATGTAATCATACTTTTCGGGTGATAAGAAAAAGGCATATACAAATAGTATGAGTTGCGCTCTCTCTCCAACTCTTCAATTCTTCAACTATCCAACCCTCCAACTACTTTCCATCTCTCCAACTACTCTCCATCTCTCCAACTACTCTCGAATTCTTCAGCTACTCTCCAACTCTCCCACTACTCTCCAACCCTCTAACTCTCCAACTCTCCAACCCTCCAACTCTCCAGCTCTCCAACCCTCTAACTCTCCAACTCTCCAGCCCTCCAACTCTCCAGCTCTCCAACTCCTCTCCAAATCTCTAACTCTTCAACTAATCTCCAACTTTCCAATGCTACAACTACTCTCCAGTTCTCCAACGACTCTCCAACTCTCCAACTACTCTCCAACTCTCGAACTCTCTAACTACTATCCACCTCTCCAACTCTGCAACTACTCTCCAGCTCTCCAACTACTCTCCAACTCTTCAACTACTCTCTCACTCTCCAACTCTCCAACTCTACAACTACTCTCCAGCTCTCCAACTACTCTCCAATTCTCTAGCTACTCACCAACTCTCCCACTACTCTCCAACTTTCCAACTACTCTCCAACTCTCCAACTACTCTCCAATTCTCCAGCTACTCTCCAACTCTCCCACTACACTCCAACTCTCCAACTACTCTCCAGGTCTCCAACTCTACAACTACTCTTCAGCTCTCCAACTACTCTCAAACGCTTCAACTACTCTCCAACTCTCCAACTCTTCAACTACTCTCCAACTACTCTCCAACTCTAAAGCTACTCTCCAGCTCTCCAACTACTCTTCAACTCTCCAACTACTCTCTAACTCTTCAACTACTCTCCAGCTCTCCACCTACTCTCCAACTACTCGCCAACTCTTCAACTACTCTCCAACCCTCCAATTCTCAAACTACTCTTCAACTCTCCAGCGCTTTAGCATTCCAACTCTCCAACTTCTCTTCAATTCTCCAACTCTCCAGCTCTCCAACTACTCTCCAACTCTCCAACTACTCTCCAACCCTCAACCCCCCCCCCCCCCCCCCCCCCCCCCCCCGACTCTCTCCCTCTCTCTCGAACTGTAAATATAATTATCAACCTGATAAGATTGTAATGTACAAATAAAAATTGAAACTTAACATTTTCAATCATAAATGACTCTACATGTAATGCGGCATTTTTCAACCAGTCACAGGCATTCAGCATGTCGCAGCTTCCCTCACTCTGCCACAAGACAGCCGCAGTGGATTGGGGGTAGCGTTAGTTTCGTGTAACATCAGACGTCCTTATACACATCTTTAAAAGCATTTTCAATGCTAAAAAAATACTTTATTTCGACTCTGCTATCAACGTTGAAAAACAGTATACCGAAGGTGTATGCCAAGTCTGAGCTCAATCAGCCAATCGGTTATCGAGATATCGTGGTTGACGATTTGAAAAACATCGTTTCGAGAAAAACGCGCTTAAAGTTTGCTACGTCTCGAGCGTGCTCTCCGAGCGAACTCCTTATCATTTCTATAACTCGGCTGATTTTATCAGTTGAATTAAATCGTTTTCACAGACGTATTCGGAAAGGATTGTAAAATGATAAAATAAAATAAAAAATTCAAATGAGTTTGAATTAGCCTTTATGAATGTTCAGTTATTTTTTTTTTTACATATTAGATCTATGCATAAATCCGCAGCGTAAATTGAGTAAATTTCAAACGCTAAATATTTACCAAAAAAGGTGATTTTAATCAACTGAATGTGTTCCTTTCTGTTCGATGACTTTCTGACATCTCTCCACGAACTTCATTATCCCTTTTTTATAGAATTCCTGAGATCTTCGGGCAAAGAAGTCATCCAAAATTTGGTCGATTAAATTCTTTTCGCTCAGTTTGTGCGAAGGCCCAATATTATTAATATTCATTAATAAATACTGATATAAATGATAATATATGTATTATTTATGTGAACATTTATAAATAAATAGTTGTTCATGATATTCGTAATTATAAAACTATATCATGAAAAAATATTTATCTATAAATTTAATAAATATTTATAGGCACACACACACACATATATATACGAATGAATTTCAAACTTCTTCGAATTTAGCACGCACCCAATCCCGTTTAATAGTAATGCGAGACGAATTTGATTTTTCGGGGTTTCGGCAGCGAGCGAAGGTAATTTAATTTTCGTGAAATTCTGCAACGAGGAGCAGCTGTTCGTCCCTCCGTGTACTTTAAATACCAGAGGCGGTCACTTGCCCACTCTCTATGGTCGAGTCGTTGCGCACAGGAACTTGTCGTGAGCGCACCACCCGGGACTTTGGTGCGCGTTGCGACAGAGAGCGAGGGAGATAGAGTATTCGTGCTTCGTTGCACCGAGATCGGCCCTGAAAAGTTACCGGTCGTCTGTGGCGATCGAGCGACAACCGGAAGTCCTCGTTTGGGAACTCGTAAACCGAACCCTCTTACGTATGAGCACAAATCGTTCTCTTTCTCTTCTCTTACCTCACCTCTTTTTCTTCATCCCTTTTCTCCCTTCCATCCAGTTTAATTTCCTCTCTCTCTCCCTCTCTCTCTCTCTCTCTCTCTCTCTCTCTCTCTCTCTCTCTCTCTCTCTCTCTCCCCCCCCCTCTCTTCCGTCCCATTTTCCGTCCAAAAGTTCGAACCTGATCGCGCGATTTCACGTTTAATCGGCTCGCATTACAGCTCGCATTAACTTTCGTAACAACGTTGCATATCCCAACACCATGCACTGGCAACAGTTTGGTCGCGAACGATCGTGAATGAAGATTCCAAAAATACTCGTTCCTTGCGATCGATCGTCCGATACTTTAAATTGATTTTGACTGATGACGTTATTCTATTACGCTTATCCAATCGGACGAATATTATACACGTACACATATTTAAAACGTCGATATTTTCGAAGATAGGTAAGGTCCTGTCGTCAACCGATTAATTATAAATCGATACACGCAAGCGAGACTCTCCATTCATAAGACCACAATTCAAAGTTCTATTCTTCTATTCTCGGAGTGCAATGAGTCGTAGTATCGCAAAGATCGAAATTGCAGAACGTCGAGAGCACACGGAGAGCATTAAATGTTCAAAATTACCGTGCAGTAACGGTAACCAGATGACAACCCTGAAACTTCGCTTATTATTACTGAGTAAAACACAGATTTTCACGAAAATAAAATAAAATTTCTTCTTCAGATAGAAAATTTTACCAGATTTTCTAGTAAATTTTGATGTGTAACAAAATACGCAAAACTTAAATTTAAAAAAAATATATAATATCAGCGAAATTTGACTGTGCATTTTATTATTTTATGCCTTTTAAAAATGTCTATAAAAAAGTATCGTCTTTATAACAGTTATTTTAAGATTTATTATAAAATTCAATGAGTGTTATAGGAAAATGTATTGTGCTCTCGGCAAAAATTATCGTGCGCGCTACCCTTCTTGTGTAGTAAAATTTTAGCTACATATTTGAAATTTTCTGTAACGCGAGTTAAAAAAAACTTGTCGCATACGAATTATTATGCTTTTCTCACTTGTCACCACATTGAAATATATCACGGTAATTTTTACCGTGAAATTCACGACAAAAATTACTTTTTAATTCTCACCGTGCAGTCGATCGAAAGAGAAAACGAAAGATTGGCTAAAAAAAAAGTAACGAAGGCAAAGCTCCGACCAGTCTGATCGAGAATATTTATTAAATTTATTTATTTATTATTTTAATATTTTATTAATTTAATGAATAATTTTTATAATTTAATAAATAATAAATTATTTTATTAATCTAATAAATATTAATTTATTAAACTAAGACATAATTATTCTACATTGAAAGGATAGACGGTCGAATAAAAACTTTCATTCGTATTTTGCGTGTCGCCCCTCCGAACACCTCTCCAATAAATCATTTTTATATAAGTCTTCGTAAATTGGCCGAATGTGCTTTGCAAGTTGGGGTGCAGGGTGCTGTAATAGCCTTGGATTGCCTCCTATAGCGTTTGCCTTTGACGGGCTCTAAAGTTCGAACTTCTTCGAAGTTTGCTTTGAAGCTTCGGGAAAATATTGGTCATACATAGTTCTGTCGTTAAAAAAAAAATAGATTTTTTGAACGTTGTAAATTTATATGCCGCCCAAACGTGCGCAACGCGCACTATTGTGCATGTCCACATCATCGGGGTAATTGGATATTCGATTTTTTTCCATCTGTAATCTCGTTTTTTCTCTCCCAACCTCTCTACTCCCTCACCACTGTTCGCGTGATAATCATTTATTTCTGGCTCATCATGTTATCTACCTCCCCATTCCCGGCACTTGCAATTGGAATTTTCTTGGACCGCGAAATGCGGGAGAGACAATCGATAAAGTAATGGAAAATAAAAAGGCTCGTGAGTTGACGCGTATGAATTTTATATGTTTATGCATATTTGAAAGGAACGATAGCAGGAATAATGTGGTACGAAGTGATTGTCGCGAGGCTGGTTTGAGTTGATCGCTTTTTAATATTTGTATGTAGAAAATTGTACCAGCGCTACGTCAAAACACGAAAAGGAATCTGGATAAACATTTTATTTGTACTCAAATTAAGGGTGTATATTTTTGTATTTATTTATGAAAGGGATATTTATTTTTTTTGACACAAAGGCAGATGGTCCTGGTACCATTTTTTTGGTGTTGGGATGACGGCTGAAAATGTAACAGAATTGCAGGGAAATGTATATTTAAATGAGATTAAGTACTGTTAATCAATTAATATTGGGTGAAGTAAGAAGTTCTGAGCGTTTTCCGCTAGACGTCTTTAGTGAGCCATATCTCACGATGTATACATCGCATCGGGTCATACTATACGGCGATTTAAAGGTGACATTACGCTTCAAAAAAAGTTCTTTGACAGTTTTGTGTTTGGTGAAGCCAGTTGTGTGTTACAGCGTTCCAAAATGGAGGTAAATTAAGAGAAAATTTGATACATTCTTCGGTACCACTACGATTAAGGTGACAAGGCAGAGCAGGCGGCCAAAAAAATGTGTGCTGTTTATGGGCTCAATACAGTATCGAATGCAACAGCAAAGCGGTGGTTCCAACGATTCCGTTCTGGTAATATGGACGTCGAAGATGAGGCACGGTCTGGTAGGCCAATCGTCGAAAATGTCGATAAAATCATGGAAATCGTCGAGTCGGACCGGCATGTGAGCACTTATTCCATTGCCCAGGAACTGAAGATTAGCCAGAAAACCGTTTGGAACCATTTGCATAAGGCTGGTCTCAAGAAGAAGCTCGATGTATGGGTGCCACACGAATTGACGCAAAAGAACCTTTTGGACCGAATTGACGCCTGCGATTCTTTGCTGAAACGTAACGAAATTGACCCATTTTTGAAGCGGATGGTGACTGGCGATGAAAAAAGGGGTCACATACGAGAACAACAGCCGAAAAAAAAACGTGGTCCCATCGCGGTGAGCTGGCCCAAACGATCGCCAAGCCCGGATTAACGGCCAAGAAGGTTTTGCTGTGTGTTTGGTGGGATTGGAAGGGAATCATCCACTATGAGCTGCTCCCGTCGGGCCGAACACTCAAATCGGACCTCTACTGTCAACAACTGACCAGATTGAAGCAGGCGATCGACCAGAAGCGGCCAGAATTGGCCAATAGGAAGGGTGTTGTGTTCCATCAAGACAATGCCAGGCGGCACACATCTTTAACGACGCGCCAGAAGCTCCGAGAGCTTGGATGGGAGGTTCTGACGCATCCGCCGTATAGTCTAGACCTGGCACCAAGCGATTATCACCTTTTCAAGCATTTACAACATTTTCTTGATGATAAAAACTGGCCTCAAGAGAGGCTTGTGAAAATGAGCTGGTCAAGTTTTTTATCAATAGGGACGAGGACTTCTTCAATCGCGCATTTATGAAATTGCCTTCAAATGGACAAAAGTTATCGAACAAAACGGCGCATATTTGATCTAAATCGTATAATCCTAACTATGTGAATTTCATCGTCGAAATAAAGCGAAAAAAACGCTCAGAACTTTTTACTTCATCTAATATTAAGATTAGGGAGAGAGAAAATTAATATTCGATTAATAAGTGGGTAATTGGTGAAAGACGGTCAATTAATTTCTTTAATACCTAAAAATCTGCAAGGATATTCACAAATCAGGGAAAAAGTATATATATATATTGTATATAAATATATAAATAAATAAATAATTTATTCTTCCTCGTCGCTTCGTCCAATTGAATTTTCTTTGTCCTTTCGTTGGGAAAAAGAATTCCGGTCGTAAATCAAATCCGTGCCGGACTGGAAAGAAAACAAATCGCCTCGATGATAAATGCCCGGAAGGAAGGGGTGAGAAATTGCGAGAAAAAAAATTACACCGTGCACGAGCAAGTCGGTGCATCAAAGTAGATAAAATTATTTATTTATACGATAGAAGCATCTACTGAGTCCCGGTGAAATTGAAATTTTACGATGAAAATTTGCTTGTGCACGTTTTGTTAATCGGGTTATTTTATTTGGCGCGCTTCAATTTTCATGAGAACAAATGCATATTCATTTTCCAATTTCCTGTGCACGGGTATCGCTGCGCGCTCGGACTGAAATAATTTATTCTCGCCACAAACATATATTTTGGATATAGTTATTTTTTTTTTGTTGCTTTTCTAAGGGAAATATCATTTTGGAAGAAATTCTGAGAGAATTTGTGAGTTCGGAGGATTAGGCGGCATTTTGGGCCATTGCCGAAAAAAAAAATGTGGGCTTAGAAGAAGAGAGAGAAATTGTATGGTCGCTAAAAAAAATCGTTCTCTCTCACTCGCTCTCTTTGTCTATCTCATACTATACTAAACGATCAATGAAACATTGCAACGCGTGTACGAACGATCGAACGCACGAGTGCATATTACATTGAGGCTACAACTCGCCGTAGAAGGCTCGAGCGGCGCGAGATACAGAAATATTTATCTTCTCGGTGTACATTGGATGTTAGGCGTGTTCCACTCGGTCGAGCGTTCTCGCCTGTACAGTCGTATAATTCTGTATACTTGCGATCGTAAAATTACGCATTTTAACAGCGTATAAATGTCAGCGAAAAGAAAAAAATCGTCAAATGTCATTGGCCTTTGGAATGAAAATTATGGCAATCTTTAATTGAAATTAATTCTTGAATTTATTGAGCTTTATTCGTTCTGTGAATTATTAATTTTGATTATTTTTTTCATTGATCGAAATTAATACATTTTGACAATTATTCATTTTGATTAATCCACAAATTGATTGATGTTGTTTAGTTCTGTAAATTATTAATTTTGACTAATCCTTGAAATAACTGAAGTAATTCTGCTAATTAAATGAATTCTGCTAATTAATATAAATTGAAGTAATTCTGCTAATTTATATTTTTTATTATTTTTTTTCAATTGATTGACGTTGATTAATTCTGTAAATTATTGATTTTAATTCTCGAACTGAATGGAGTTTATTAATTCAGACAATTAATTATTTTAATTCTTTCTCGAACTGATTGAAGTTGATTAATTCTTTAAATTATTAATTTTCGAACTGAATGGAGTTTATTAATTCTCACAATTAAACATTTTATTCTCGAACTTTATTTTATTCTCGAACTTATTGGACTTGGTTAATTCTCCTATCTATTAATTTTGTCTTATTTTTTTTCGAGTTTTCATACAGTAACAATTGTAGAAAAAATCAATTGATAAATTGGAAAAGAGACGATTAAAAATGCAGCTTCAAAACCAAACCCTGATAAACCCAACCGAACACGCCTGCGTTTGCAAAACAAAAATCGACCATAAAATGAAGCAAGTGATTGCTCTCATCCTCGGTATTTCACCCATCCGTTAGACTTGGAAATTAATATTGTATATGAAATTTAGATGTGAATATCTAAATTAAAAATCCGTTACCTGAAATCGACAATAAAATTTGCCTGTATCTTTTCTTTCGGTATCGTTTTTCTTCCATATCGAGAGAAAGGATTCCACCGTCATTTTTGGGGGTCTATCCGAGCGAGGATGTAACTGGAAATTTCGCAGGACCTCGAGAAAGCACTTGCGTCTCACGTGTACGTACGTGCGTGTAAAGAACTATAATTACACGTGACCTGTGATGTCAGAGTGGCGGTATATATCGATGTCGCCAGAGGCTCGTCCCGATACTCTTCAAATATATCGAGCCTCACCGAGGTCCCGCATCCGGTGGTCCAGAATGATCTATAACTGAGTAACTGATAATTGAATTATATATATATATATATATATATATGTGTATATATATATATACACGACGGGTAACTCGCGAGGACAAGATCGTCGAAGAAAAGCTGATTTAAAAAGAGGAGGAAAATAACACGGATGAAAAAAGGCTGAATTTTGCGAAATTCGAACATCCAGTATTTGTTTTTTTTTTTCATTGATAATTTTGTCTTTTTTGTTTTAAATAAATTACCACCGACGATACATTTTTTTTTATACGAGGGTTATTTCAAAAGGTTCCGGCCTTTTTGGGAAAAATACATATTTCAAAGAAAAGCAATTATATCAATTGTTCAGACAAAGTAATGATCGGAATGACTTGAAATTTGTACGGTTCACATATATATCAAGGGCATCTATTAGCCGGTGAAAGAAATTTTTTTCTATCACTTTTTGTTGATAAGGCCCGAAACTTTTTAAATGACCCTCGTATTTTTTTCGTCGAGCATTCGTTATTATCATCAATAGTTGTTTTTCTCCGTGACTAGTATCATAATACAAAACACCTTAAGGACTAACACTACTTTAATGGCCTAAAAAAAGCGTTTTTTTGACAATTTTTTTTGGACGGAAGGAAAGGTTATACAATAATAATATTCGAGGAGTTTATTAAGTATATATTTAAGTATATAAGTAAGTAAGTCGAAATTTTGATGAAAAAAAATTCTTTCAGGGAAAAAACGTTTTGCCTCATTTTCTGGGCGGTTCAAAGCATCTTTTAAGCAAAAAAATCGTTTTTTTTTTTTTCAAATTTACAGTGGTGTTAGCCCTTAAAACACTAATACTCTCAAATGAAAATTTTAAAGGATATGAGGATAGAAGATATAATAACAATGATAAGGGAAAAAAGGGAAGTGAATAGAATAGATGAAAAGATTTAAAAAAGGATTAGAAAGCCTAAAAAAGAAAATTTTAGAGAAGGAAGTGGAAAGAATAAGACAATCATCGTATGACAAATACAAGTATATTGTGGAAAATGAAGAAAGGCCATGGAAGTATTGGTCGGAAGATGGAATGAAGTGTAGGGATAAGTAAATGTGGGCGAGATTAAGATGCGGAAATATGTGGACGGGAAAGAATGGGGAAAAGGACTGGAGATGTAGAATTTGTAAAAAAAAGAGAACGAGACATTGGAGCATTTGTTAATATGTGAAAAAGGATGGAAACTCGTAACGGAGAAAGCAAGAAAAAAAGCAGAGGAGTGGATAAGGTGGCGATAAAAGGGAGAAATTATAAGCATGTTGAGTTGAAAGATAAATATAGGGATATGTCAGAATTTTAGAGAGATAGAGGAAGTATGCAAAAAAATGTGCAAGGAGGAAGATGGAGGAGAAAGCGATGGAGGTAACGAGTAAAATAAGAAAAAGAGAAAAATGACGAGATAGTGTGAAGGAAAGGAGTATGAGGGATAGAATATAGAGTTGAGGTAGTTAGAAAAATTTGTAAAAAAAGAAAACAAAAAACAAAAAGCTTTTAAACAATTTGTAAAAAAAACTTGTAAAGCAAGTTATGCAAATAAAACTCCATTTGATTGATTGATTGCACTGATGCTCTCAAATTTTATCTTAAACATATCTTATTATTATCTTATAAAATTGTTTTTGTCATTACTAATATAAAATATAAAATACTTCGAACCACTGAAATTGCCATAATGATGTTATAATCACTTTGGATCGAATTATTCACGAATTGCTTGAAATCGATAAATTATTGACATCCATTTTACACCATACACTTTTCTTATGTTGCTGAAGTTCGCATCTTTGGAATGCCACAAACATTTCTTTTTATTTTTCCGTTATCGTCATTTTTATTGTTATCTAGAATTATTCTCGCTAGACTTAGGTTCTAGGTCTCTAACGAGAATCTGAAGAAAAAAAAGTTTGCCGTGGCTTTGTTCTGCCAAAGAAAATTGGTAATTAGAAAGAAAAAAAAATTATTTTTGTTGCGTTCCAACGATGTAAACTTCAATATCATCTTTTTGTCTGATTTCTTTATATTCCTACCACAAGTGTCAAATCTATCGATGACAAAACCGACTCGCAAAAAACGATCGATTTCCATCGCTTCCGTTCCGATACAAGTGCTATATATATATATATATATATATATATATATATATATATAGCTCCTGTGATACCGTGCAAAAAAGATCGAACATGAACGAAAAAAAAAGCAAATGTGTATCCTTCAACCCCAAAGGAATCCTGGTCGAGTGAGCACGCAGAGACATCTCCTTTTCAAGCTTTCATATCCTTCGTCACTCACGAGACCACGCGGCTAAAACGAGGCAATGGGAGAGGAGTATTGGCGCGATGCGACATGTGCATGTGCATTCGATACTCCGTTGCTACTCTCGGACCCATTGGGGCATTGAAAGTTCAGGAACGTTTGCGACGCCTCGTCTTGTATACATAAGAAAAGGATATTTTAAACTCGTTACATCTATGTAACGTTGGCTCGTATTAGCACGTCCGGCGACTTTTAGGACCGTTTTGGAATTATCTTCACCCGTGCGGAAATTGAGTTCGGGCTTTGATCGGGCCTATCTTAATTTTCCCTAATTTTATTAAGGCTCTAGCCTGGAAGGCTCACATGGGCCATCCGTGGCCGGACACACTTTGCTACCGAGGGTCATTGAAGGCTAAATAACCAGGACCTTCAAAATCGCCTCAACGGTGCTTCATAACAAATCATTGCAGCCATATGCGGTACGTGCGTGTGTGTGCACTGTGAAAAAGAAAATGTGTTATTTCAATACATTTGAGGCTTAGAATTCTGTCGCATAATTCTGACACGTTCGATGCCGCGTTGTTCCGATGAACGAACTGCATGCGTGTTGGTCCAAGGCATCACAGCTCGCCTATTAAACGCATAGTTTAATTATTATATTTAATCGATCTCGATAATTATTGTGCCACAAATTCTTTAGTCAAGCAATTTGAGCTGATTTGCCCCTATAATAGGAAAGTCTGGTAGTATTGGGGAAATCGCTACCATGGAATCTACAACTACATCCCTTAAGGGGTAACACCACTCTACACGGAGAGAATTAAATGTTAAAAATTACCGTGCAGTAACGGTAACCAGATGACAACCCTGAAACTTCGCTTATTATTACTGAGTAAAGCACAGATTTTCACGAAAATAAAATAAAATTTCTTCTTCAGATAGAAAATTTTACCAGATTTCCTAGTAAATTTTGATGTGTAACAAAATACGCAAAACTTAAATTTAAAAAATATATAATATCAGCGAAATTTTACTGTGCATTTTATTATTTTATGCCTTTCAAAAATGTCTATAAAAAAGTATCGTCTTTATAACAGTTATTTTAAGATTTATTATAAAATTTAATGAGTGTTATAGGAAAATGTATTGTGCTCTCGGTAAAAATTATCGTGCGCGCTACCCTTCTTGTATAGTAAAATTTTAGCTACGTATTTGAAATTTTCTGTAACGTGAGTGAAAAAAAACTTGTCGCATACGAATTATTATGCTTTTCTCACTTGTCACCACATTAAAATATATCACGGTAATTTCTACCGTGAAATTCACGACAAAAATTACTTTTTAATTCTCTCCGTGTAAAGGTCAAACTTTGGTCAAAAAAAGGCCAAACTTTGAGAATTAATTTTGGAAGTATGGAAAAAGAGATCGGAATTCTTTTTGAACAGTTGATCAAACATGTATTGAAGTGTAAAAAAACATTTTTTTATTGACATTTTATTACAAAATGGCGGCGCCACAGTCAATCTTCGAAGTCGCCTTTTTTTTAAGGGCCTCCACGGGAGGACGGATTTCTCCGAAAGTTTAAGACCTGGGACAAAAAAACAAAAAATTTCTTAATCTACATGACATTGCCTATAAAAGTACGTAGGGGGGTTTTTTTTAAATTGATTTTCGTAAAAATGGCGCACTTATGAAAAAAAAATCGATTTTCGACTAAAAAATGAGCAGTAAATTGTTTATAAAAAAAAAAATGTACAACGAATTCAAAAACGGCTACGTACTTTTGTAAATAATGTAATTGTGAAGCTACTGTCAAAATTTCAAACCGATCCATGCAATAGTCTCCGAGTAATCCGTCCTCCCATTTCGAAAAACATGGTTTCGAGAAAAACGAGTCCGAGCGCGCCGTATCGCGCTCAACGCGTGGTCCGAGGCGTTGCGGGAAAATCGAAAATTGTACATTATTTTTATGACCCTAAAGTATATTTTAAGCCAAAAAAAATTGATTTTTTCAAAATCCTGGAGTGATGTTACCCCTCAAAGGCCCTTACTTTGTCTCCGTAATTAGAGCATAGTTGTAGTCAACCTACCTACCCTACCATTTTCTAATAGGGGCCTGGTCCGGCTCTTTTACGGAAAACTCTACTATGGAATCCACAAACAGTCCCTTGAAGGCCCCGAATCGTATTAGGGATGCCCTGCCAAATTTCCGTACGGGCAAACAAATTTGTGATTTTTGCAGAATGGACGGTCCTCGAAATGACTTTTATATAAATATGCTTACATTTATTAAAACGAGATTTTGAAGACATTGAGGCTTACGTAATGTTGAGTATGGAGACAATTGGTTACGAGGATGGCCCTCGAAGTTAAATGCCTTTAGTGACGTACAGAATGTCATAGGGAAAGTCTACATATATGTATGTATATATATATATAAAATAAACACATACGTATCGATGCACGACAATGCAGCGACGCATCAGGACAACGCGCAGTCACGTCGCGACGACCGACGAAGAATATTATTTGTGGATATCCTTCTTCGCAGAGTGACGAAAAAAAAAAATCGAATCTGCTGATACGATATGTGCATATATACGCACAGTCGATAAAAAAGTATTTGCATAGATCGCTTCGCGGGAATAAATCTTTAAAAAAAAAAGAATATGTTTCTAGATTATTTTGTACGATAACGTGTTTTAAGTGTAAATAACGGGGATTAATAAAAATTCCCGGATTAAGCACGGAAATAAAGCGAAGTGCGAATATTTTCTTGCCCCTTTTATCTATGGATTTGAACGAATTAAAATTTTTCTTACGTATGTCTGAGGATTATAAGGTGGCCACGTGTTTTGTAAGTCTTGCGCGGAGATATTGCGACAGCTAAGGAGTATTTTTGTAACGAGTGACATTCTGCCGAACTCGACGATGGAATTCTGATTTTTATTATAGAATGCTCTATTTTTTCTGGCAAATAATGATCGGAGACAAAAAATTAGCTATATTTTTTTTTTTTTAACAGAACTGGAAAAAGTATTAAATATCATATTTTTCTCGGTTGCAAAATCTTCGCTGACCCTGAAAAAAAGAAAGAAGACCACCTTACGATTGTTAGCCTGTATGTATAATATTTCCCACTTGTGATATAAACATTCGGAACCTTGTGACGACGACTTTCTACGTAACAACTATACTCCTGTTTATTTAACGTTTCACATAACGACTCTCGGTTTCCTCCCTCCTCGTGCATAAGAATGCCTCGTCATTGACTTCCGTTCAAGGACCGCCGTCGATATACATCGCGATATCAAAACACAATGCCGGCTAATATATCACGTGAAATGTATTTCATGTTGGTGCATTGTTCATAATTTTCATCGTAATAAGCGTCGTTTCACGCGGGCACGTCGCGTCCACGTCCAATTCAAATTGGACTCGCTCTGAGGGTCGGCCAAGAATAAAGAGAGAAGAGACCCCTCGAGTAACGAGAGAGAGAGAGAAGAGAGAGAGAGAGAGAGAGAGAGAGAGAGAGAGAGAGAGAGAGGAGAGGAGAGGAGAGGTCTTGCGACTCGAAGGTCTCTGACCTTCTGATACGAGCTGTTGATATATATCTACACGCTGGACAATGGAAATTTGGACGATTGGGTCGAATTGATATTTTGCAAATGGGACTAGATTAAATATATTAGTTTATTTCGTGATATATTTATTTGAATTTTTTATAGAGTGAGAAAAAAGTGGTTTTCTGGTATCGAGACTGTGCAATTTATTGTTTTTATTTAAATTTATGTTCTACTTAGTCGACGTTTATGCGTCAATTGCAATAAAAATCGTATCGGCGGGTTAATGAGAGAAGCCAAGGAGATAGAACGAGATAGGGAAGGAGGAAGAGAGAGAAAAGACGAGACGATTCTAGTTAGACTGAACGTCGCCCACGCAACGTTGGGAAGAGTACACGTGTTGTTGACCGATAAGATATACACGAATGACGAATCGTGAGACGAGAATGATTTTAAGAGAGAGAGAGAGAGAGAGAGAGAGAGAGAGAGAGAGAGAGAGAGAGAGTTGGAAATACTGCTTTGCTATGGACAATGGCGAGCTAATTCGAAATTCGGACGAAGAATGTGTATGTGCTTAGTTTTTATCAGCAATAATAAGTAATTGAGTTGAAGTTAATTTTTTTTTCGACTATTTAAAGTTTCGTCGTCTGGTTTCTTCACAATTGCCATTTTCGAATTGAATACTCCTATATATGTATATTTATATATGTCACTCAATTAGTTATTTATTAAAACCAATTATTACAAATATTAGATGAAAATAAAAATAATTTAAATTAACACTTTTTTATTTAAAAAGAAAAAATGAAAAATGAGACATGAAATGCCACTATATGTATATAAATATAAATATATATATATATATATATATATATATATATATATTTATATATCTATATAAGAAAATAAACTATAAAGTTCTCCAGAAAGGGTAAATTGAAACCAAATTACTTTTTATTTTCATCCAATTTCATATTTGGTTCCAATCTAACCTTTTGGAGCACTTTATGTTTCATTGTCTCGAGTTTTATACCCATTTTTATTTTTATTTTCTATAAAAATGCACCAATTTCGATAAATTTCTATAAACTTTATTGTATACATTTTATTTTATAAGTTTCTATTCTATTCTAGAATTCTCTAGATCTCAATTTCTGTAAAAATGCACCAATTGTGTACATCCATATATATTATAATATACACAATATATATATATCTATATATATATAGTAGCCATAGTAATTTATTTTCTCGTGTACCCTTTAACCCTTCGTGGTCACACATCCGAATTCAATCGCGGTGCTCACACTTGAGTCGATTCTACCCAGTCAGTTTTCAAAAAAGTATTGTGACCAAACTATCCGTCCGAAGTGGTTCAAAAAATTACGGAACATGCTTGGAATTTTCTCGATGATGTACGAAAAATGTATTTATAATAAATAAAATGGCGACATGTTAAAGAAAAATTCATAAAGAGGTGAAAACGCAAAAAAGACACTTTTTCGCTCAAAAAATCATAGTTCCGTGAATTTTCAACATTTTTACCTAAAATTTGGACGTGATACTCCTTAGATAGATATGCTACTTTTGGGAAAAAAAATAGTATGAAGAGGGTAAATTTTATGGTATGAGGATACTTGAAACTTCAGGTAAAATGGTGAATACAGTCCCATTCGAAGCCGGGAACTGTTATATATTAACGCTAAAAATTGATCGACGGGTCGATTCTACCTAGGGTGACTACGAAGGGTTGAAGGTGTTGACATAAGTGTCCTTGCTTTACATCAGTGTACGCATGTGTGTATATATATATACACAATATAGCACTTGTTGGCGACGACTAAAACAGTCACAATTAAAAAGAATCACAGAGCGAGTAAGAACTACTTTTTTTTTTGCCTACATCTACGCAACGCTTCAGCAACACTTGGATTTTCACTTAATTTTGATTCTCTTCTACAAATACGACCCCGTTTTTCCTCATAATCCAAATGAACCGATGCAAAAAAAAAAGGTTGATAAAAAAAGGAAAACCTTAGAAAAATAATTTAAAAATACAATTTTCGATAATAACACGTAGATACGAAGAGATAATTCGAAGCGTAGCATCCTCGTTACGAAGATGGTCTGTTGGAGAAATCTATCCGCGGCAATAATAATATAATAGTTGCGACATTGTTTCACGTGGAGTTCGATAGGACTTGAACTTAGTGAACTCTCGAGACGCGAATCGAACGTTGCGAGACTCTACAATAATTTAATCGCCAGATAGTCGAGCGCACTTTTCGAATTCGTTTTTCCATTTTTTTTTGTTATATATTTATCGTGGGAGAAGTCGAGCGAGGGGCAAGAGATCTAGCGGACTATTTGGCGTTGCATCGGCAAATCGATGCAGCTGAAGCGCAGCAAGTTTGCGAACGCTGGGGTAAGAGAGAGAGAGAGAGAGAGAGAGAGAGAGAGAGAGAGAGAGAGAGAGAGAGAGAGAGAGAGAGAGAAATGAGAGGGGTGGGAGATTATTCGCTTATCAGAGAGCTCGTCCATATATAGGAATAATCGTTACGGCGAAACGACGAGGGGAGCGTTAAGAGGAAATTCTTTCACTCTATATAGCCGCCAAGCCCGCGGCTCTCCTCAACTTCTCTCTACTCTCGTAACACAGTGAGATCGTTGTTCGCGAGGAAACGCTTCGAGAGTCTATTTAATTAATCCCGACGTTTGAAACGATCGATCACATTATTCGCGCTCTCTCGCTTCGCCCTCGATGCACTGCTGAACGTATGCAACGTCCACGAATGTACACTTGTCACGAAAATTAAAGAACTCTTTTTTTTAATGATTTTCAAAAAGCTGTAACTTTGTGAAAAATGATCGTCCAGAGATGATAAAAAAAAGCATTTTAAAACTTGAAGTCTCTAGTTTTCAATTTTTTTTTTCATCAGAATTTATTTTTTCAGCCACGGTTATTGCGATTTTTCGATTTTTATTTTTCAACTTTAACAGTGTTTCGGGGCTTGGGAAATTTTGTGACTATGACAATGCTAGAGTCGGTGAGCTTGAACGATTACCTTTAATTTGATTTTTGAAACGTCACTTTACGACTAATTTGTGCTGAGATATCGGTCGTTGAATGAACATTTCCGAGTTGTATACAATTTAACAACTTTATAATCGTTACGCGCACGCACACATCATGGTACTTTTGGGAAAAAATAGTAGCATAGTGCGCGTTCCAAAAAAGCTATTTTTTCCCACGTGTGAAGGGGGTAAATTTTATGGTATGAGGATACTTCAAATTCCAGGTAAGATGGTGAATACAGTCCCATTCGAAGCCGGGAACTATTATATTAGGTGTATGACTTAATTTTTACCGATTTTTCAGCAAATTTATTTAATATAAAAAAATAGAGAACAACGAACTTAATCTTGGAAATATTGTCCATCGTTTTCTATGACCTTGCGCCATCTCTCAGGGAACATACGAATGCCGTCGCGAAAGAAACTTGCAGGCTTCGAGGCGATAAAGTCATCGACTAATTTACGCAAATCGTCCAGCGTTTTGAACTGTTTATCCACTAAGGCGTGCTGCATTGATCGGATTAAATAGTACTCCGATGGGGCCAAGTCTGGTGAATATGCCGCGTGCGGAAGTACTTCCCATTCCCATTCCCAAGTTCAAGAGGGTCTTCTGAGTTGGGCGAGCAACGTGAGGTCGAGCGTTGTCATGCAGCAGTATGACTTGCCTGCTTCCTTGCCCAGTAAATAGCCTCTTCTGATCAAGTTCTTCGCTCAGTTTGTTCAATTGTCGGCTGTAGCTTTCCGCAGTCACCGTCTGACCAGTTTCCAGGAGTTCGTAATAAAGCACACCCTTCATATCCTGTCCAGGGCGCGGCTGGTCACTAAGATCGAAATTACCACTTCTAAAATGTTTGTACCAATAATTACACGTTTCAGAAGACACAACGTCGGCACCAAGAATACTACAAATTGATTCCCGTGCTTTAGAAGCATTTTTTCCTTGTTGGAATTCGAACAAGGAAACTTCAAATTGATTCCCGTGCTTCAGAAGCATTTTTTCCTTGTTGGAAGCCGAATGTGCTGTTTATCAGTTGCCATCGTAAACTCTCCTATTCTGAGAGGTTATGTAACTCACGTAGACTTGTCGTTCGGTATTCTGAAACCTTGCGTCCGATCCTTTCATAACCACAAAAGACCGCGAAAATATTTCTATTTTAAATATAATTTCAAGCTCGAAGAAAAAATCTTTAAAAATTAAGTCATACACCTAATATTATATATTAACGCCAAAAATTGATCGACGGGTCGATTCTACCCAGGGTGACCACGAAGGATTAAGGCCGTCTTCTAGTCCAGAGGGCCAAAATTTGGGGATTTTTCAACATGCGATTAAAAAAAAAACAAAAAATATTTCCGTATCTATCTTTCCCACATATTTATTCATCCTTCGACATTATATAAAAAAAATTGGCGAAAAAAAATCCATAATTCTGGTAGATGCAGGCTGGTAAAGCGGGGGTGGAAAAAAAACGGCCTCTTCTGGATGACATGATTCCAACCCTCCTGGTCATCTGAAAAAAAAAATAGATTCTTAATTTGTAAGGATGTCATTATAGCCCCTACCTCAGGCAAAAAAAAAATTCGCAAAATGGCGGCTGTTTAAAAAAAAGGTCATTTTTTGTCGTTTTTTTCACGATTGTCGATTTTTTAAAAATAATTAGTAACGAAATTTCGCGATAAATCTGGTAGGGGCGATAGAGGGGTGTATAGAGAAGGTCCACAAAAAAATTCAAGTAAATAGGTTCATTACAACTTGAGATATCATGTCAACCGTCTCGAAAAAAGTAGTTTCGAGAAAAACGCGTTTAAAGATTCCAGTACAGTTTCAGGCAGTCTAAGTCATATAATGGTACATATACTTACATTTCGTTAATCGGCGATTCCTGGTCCATAAAATACTCCTTCTTCTTCAAAATCGAAGTCTTTTGATATTTTTTGATGATGAGAAGTTCGGAGTTCAGAGCGGTGAATCCGCTGTTCATCACGTCTGAGAGCGAACGCGTGACTTTCAGGACCGATCGTAATCCCCTGGACGTCCGTTAATATTTGGAATTTCCAAATTTCCTTTGGAGGGTATATTCTTGAAATAGTAAACATTGAAAATATGAAGAAAAAAAAATCGATTTTTTCAAAATTCTAGACTAGAAGACGGCCTTAAAATTGATGACTGAAACGCTGGATCGTCTTCAACGTCGCTGTCGTAGCGTGTACAGCATGCCCGCAGCCAATGCTCTTCGTTCGACCTTGAAAATAGGTCTTGTGGTTTGTCGAGTGTCCGCGCGAGTGAGTCTCTGCCCACCCGCTCGTCCCTTTCCCATGTTGGGTCGAAAAATTCAAGCTTCGCCGGTTGTCAATTGAGCAACGTGTTTAGTAGGGGAAAGAAAGAAACGTTGCGAATCCCATGAGTGATATAGAGGGGGAAGAGTGTCAGTCGCGTATCGCTCGTATTTTGTTCCATGACAACGTCGCGCGAGACTCGCGCCCTGCGTGTCGCGCCAGCGCGCATGGGTATCTCGGAGAAGGGGCGTGGCGAGCGGGTAGTGGGGATGAGCGTGGCGAGGTGGGGCGCGCCGCGCGGGCTCAGGCGAGACAGTGTACCGCTGACTGCCAGCGATGACAGGGATGTTCGATGTTTGTGTTGCGTCATTTCGCCACGACGACTCTAGCGCTTCATTCAGTTAGATGGGCTGCTCGCATCAAGGTCAAGCGGTCGCGTCTCCTTCTCTCCCATGTTCCCCTTGACGCGTTTCATTCATTTCTCTCGTCGACACTCCACCACCACTGCCCTCGCCACCTTTCTATTCCCCGATGTATATGGGCTCCGACTCCCGTGTTTCGTCCGTCGAGCTTCTCCGATGACGCGATAAGCGCTCACGCGACACGGGGCCAACGGGAAGACTTCTGCAGGCTCTCTCGGGCCTCGCGCATAATCGCAAGGGCCGTTAGCAATGAACTTGAGAGCCTCGAAGAACTCACCTCAGATTAGGAAAGGACCGAAAGACTAAATTAGCATGCATCGACGTTCAAAAGGAAAATCTATATGCCTCTTGTCTAAACACCTATTCGAATTACCCCCATGTATCCTCTACACTAATAGAAACATTCTTTTGATATTAACTAGATGCGTCTATTTGATATTTTTTATTTGATTCAACTAGATTAGATGACTTTTGTAACATTCTGCAGTTGAGGAAAATGGTTAGTCTTTCTATACATAAATAGTCGCGCCTGTTAATAAATAGCACGACGCCACCTTTCTTTTGTTCCAACTGTCTTGTGAGTGAAAAAAAAAAATTAAACTTTTTTGCACCGCACTTCTATATCATGAACCTATATTCCTTCCCGTATTCGTGCGATATATCGTGCTTTTCCTTTATTTATTTAATTTGAATATACTAAATAATTAAAAAGAATAGCTTGAATAAATAAATTTAAAAAAAATAGAAATCGCTTTAAATATGATCTTTTTTACTTTTCGAGAAGAGAAAAACATTTTTTTTTGGTTTTTCGAGTTTTCCTTTAGCGTGGATTTTTATTTATTTCTTCCCTATGTATACACTCTCTTAGAACTTAATTTTCTCTTAGAAGTTTTTTTGAAGCAATTGGGAGTCATTTAGACCAGTATGAGTATTTTTTTTATTATCTGATATTTAATGACTGATCCTCTCAAACCTATTTTTTTTTTAACTTTCTTTCAAAATCTCAGGCATTCACGTTAGTGTTCAGACGGTCGTTTATTTGTCGCTTGACAGTGCACTTCCTAACGATAACACGAGTAAAAAAAAAACGCGAGGAAAGTGCATACACAAAAGACAAATTTTTACTCTGAATTTGTATTTATGTCCGAAAAATTGTACCTACATCCAGTGAATGGACGAAAGCTGATTTATATTTTAAATAAGTTCAGAATATAAATTGTTGATAAAAACTCAAATCACTATAATTTGGTAAAAAAAAGTCTTACCGCTGGTTGTCATCTACAAAAATTTACTGATGGTCTATTTACTGGTATTTTCGTTCATTTACTGACGATTCAGCAATTTCGCCAACTATTTATCAATTCCTCCAATATTATTTATTGCAATTACTCCGAATATTTTTTTTTATTATTAGACTAAAATCTTTTGTTATCCATAACAATTGAAGACTGCGAATGGTGTTGAAGTTTGCATGGAGAGCAACGAAAATTCTTTTAGATTTTTTTCTTTATTTTTATTATCAACTAAAATCTTTTTTTGCAGCTTTTGGTTATAATTTTTTTTTTTTATGAGGATTCTCAAAAATATTTCAGACTTGCCTAGCCAAAATATGCAAAAAAAATTCGGGAATACGAAAGAAAAAATATTTTCGTTGCATTCCAACGATGCAAACTTCACTACCAAGAGTTTGTTTTGATAAGATTTTCATTTTACAGTCCATTGGAATCCTATAATTTCATTATTCGTCCATTCACTGGTCAGTTTACCCCATTACACAATCTGAGCTCGACTAGTTTTAGCCTCCTTGTGATAATTGTCTTTTTCAAGAAGTCTGCAATAATCTTCGAACCCAAAAAACCGGTCGATTTTCAATATTTTTTTCTGACGAGCGTATTGGGATGCTGAGGTTGGGATTTTACACGCAATTGATACATGGTCTTGCCAAGTTTGAGTTTTTTTTTTCATTAGAAAATATTGATAAACAATGAAGTTATTATTTAAAGAAAGTTCCGCCTTTCAATTTTTCACTTTATTTTTATTATTATACCTTTATCAGAATAATAACCGGATACTTTTTTGAAATTTTGAAGATTACGAAAATGGCAAGTTTGTAGCTGTTCGATGTTCGACCAAAAAAAAAAACATCTTCAACCATTTGTTATCAACAAATCGATAAACAAATGAAGAAAAAAAAATTGTATTTCATGATTTTCTAATTTGTTTCTCTTTTCTCGTTTCTTTTTCTTGCGGATGGGGTCATGTCGTCGTCGTCGTCGGGGATGGTTGCGCAGCGCGATGCGAGAAGCACTTCCGGCATACTCGGTTCATGTGGCAGTCTCAGCGGGGGCGGTGTGATGATGATGATGGCCAAGTACATGAAGCAAGAATTGGCATCGGACGCGGAAGAGGAGGGCCTTGTGCCAACCCTTCAAGGCAGATTCACCTCGATGAGGAAAGTACCGTCGCTCTCGGACCTCTCCGATCCTGACAGCTCGCTAGGTAAGTCCTCGACATCCTTGATAATACGCATCTCCCATTTATCTCGAGACATCGAAATACATCAAGAATAGCGAATTGAAAAAATTCCGCGACACTTATCGACAAGATAACTTTTTTATTTATCGGACTTTTTCAAGTTGATTTCAAGTTCGACTGTTTTTTTTTAATATGGAAAATTATATTTTTGACAGCGTTTCCGCTGCCAATGCTTTTCGTCCGACCTTGAAACACATCTTCCAAATTTCGTTGAGAAGCAGGGAATTTGATTTTCCTATACAAACTTCAACATCCCGTTGCACTCTTCCCGCTGCAGCCACACTTGAGCCGATTTTACCCAGTCGATTTTCAAAAAAAGTATTGCGACCAAACTATCCGTCCGAAGTGGTTCAAAAAATTACGGAACATGCTTTGAACTTTCTCGATGATGTACGAAAAATTTATTTATAAGAAATAAAATGGTGACATGTTAAAAAAAAATTCATAAAGAGGTGAAAACGCAAAAACGACATTTTTTCGCTGAAAAAATCATAGTTCCGTGGATTTTCAACATTTTTACCTAAAATTTGGACGTGATACTCCTTAGATATGCTACTTTTGGGGGAAAAAATAGTAGCATAGTGTGCGTTTCAAAAAAGATATTTATTCCGACATGTGAAGAGGGTACATTTTATGGTATGAGGATACTTCAACCTCCAGGTAAGACGGTGAATACAGTTCCATTCGAAGCCGGCAACTATTACACGGAGAGAATTCAATGTTAAAAATTACCGTGCAGTAACGCTAACCAGATGACAACCCTGAAACTTCGCTTATTAATACTGAGTAAAACACAGATTTTCACGAAAATAAAATAAAATTTCTTCTTCAGATAGAAAATTTTACCAGATTTTCTAGTAAATTTTCATGTGTAACAAAATACGCAAAACTTAAATTTAAAAAATATATAATATCAGCGAAATTTTACTGTGCATTTTATTATTTTATGCCCTTCAAAAGTGTCTATAAAAAAGTATCGTCTTTATAACAGCTATTTTAAGATTTATTATAAAATTTAATGAGTGTTATAGGAAAATGTATTGTGCTCTCGGTAAAAATTATCGTGCGCGCTACCCTTCTTGTATAGTAAATTTTTAGCTACGTATTTGAAATTTTCTGTAACGTGAGTTAAAAAAAACTTGTTGCGTACGAATTATTATGCTTTTCTCACTTGTCACCACATTGAAATATATCACGGTAATTTTTACCGTGAAATTCACGACAAAAATTACTCTTTAATTCTCTCCGTGTATATATTTACGCCAGAAATTGTTCGACGGATCGATTCTACCCAGGGTGACCAACGAAGGGTTAATTAGGGGTTGTTTAAAAAAAATCCTTTTTTATTATTTGTTTTGAAGAATATACAAAGTTTCAAGTTGACACACGCAAGAAATACAATTTTTCAAACTAACTTTTACACTCCATTTCGCCACCTTAAGAGCTGATTTTCGAAAAATCCTTTCTTAGTGCGCCTCTTCATCTTCCAAGCAACACATCTTACAAATTTCATGTTCCTATCTTCAGCGGTTTAGGCTGTGCGTTGTCCATACGTCAATCAGTCAGTCAGTCAACGAACTGTTCGGGTTATGTTACATGTATAGATTTAATCGCCGTATTAATTTACTTCCAGAAGTGGCAGCCCATCATTTTCAATCTTCTTCGATTTTCGTTTTTTCAATATAAACGGGACACTTTGTCCATGTATTAGATTTTTCCCGCAGCTTCGCTCGCGTGTTCGAGAAAACCTGTTTTCCATATCATTTTATACGTACGCCAGACAAAAAGAAAACACAACAAATTAAGTCAGACAACGATTCAAAGCTATTTACATTGATCCAAAGTTTAACATTGAGGATTTTTTAATTGTTAAATTGATCAATTCTTTGATCAATTTATCAATTAAAATTATTCTTTACCGAACAATACTACCAAACAAATCGTCATTTATTAATTCTCCCTAGCACCTAAAAACAAAAACCATCAAACTCGAATCTTCCGAAATTTTCTACCATTCTCGAGATTCTTGCGGCAGTCGAAAACCAAAAAAGACAATAATTTGTGACGCTCGTGCGACTCGTGTACTACCACGGCGAAAGGAAAGAGTATCGTAAAAAAAAAATCGTAATTCTAGCGCGCCGGAGTCAGCACAAACGGATACGATACTCGCTCGAAATGTGATGTCTAGACGTAGCCATAGTGCCTTTTTTTTAATTTTTTTTATTACGCCGTATATACAATATACAAGCAGAAACGGTAATATTTCTCGAGCGAGGCTTCACTTTTCACTCTCGTCTTCGCAGACTCGCGTAGTCTCGCGATTCTCTTTACGCTATGCACGTCGTCTGGAAAAAAAAAATAAATAAAAAAAGGAAGACAATTTTTCGTCAACCGAGTTCACGTTCTTTAGATTTCGTTTTTTTTTTTCTAATTTTTATTTTCCCCGATGTAGATCCGTTTTATTTCGTTGTATATGTGAATTACTTATTCACAGTCGGTAAAAATAAACAAAATTGCGTGTCTCGCTTTTCCGAAATAAATGTTGACAAAAAAAATAATGTTTTTGCAGTTTATCTTATTCGTTGATTTATTTCAAGAATAAATAGCGCACGTTGGCGGTAATATAAATAATGTACGTCAATGGAAATCCCCAAAAAAACCGAGATAAATATAATATTTAATCGTTTTTCAAGTCCTGTTCGAAAAAAAATATAGCACATTTTTGCGATGAGTAGTATTTGACAAAAAAAATTAAGTATTCTTTTAAAAAAATCAAAATTCAATTTTGACTGTATCAGAATGAACATAATGAAATTCCGAATACGAAACACACTCCTGAATTTTTTTTTTCGTGTAACATGTCATCGAAAAGACAATGTTCAAAGATGCATTTTAAAATGGACAAATGCAATTTGATTCCCCGTAGAGAGAGTTTTTCAAGAGTGCATCGTAATTAAAATTTAATTAGCTTCACTCTACTAAACACGAAATAAAACTTTTTTTTTTCGAGAATGCTCGGATTTATTTGACAAGAACCCAAACAAAAAAAAAACGTTATATTTTTTTTCGTATAGGACTCGAAAAACCAATGAATATTATATTTTTCTCGATCGCTAAATCTTTTCCCAGACTCTTAAAAAAAATCCACAGCCACCTAATAATCGTCAGCCTGTATATGTGTCAACGTCATTGGCCGTTGTCTCGATCCTTTTCCAAGATTCGCAAATCGGCCGTTCGCGAAAGATAGCATTTCACATCCGAATTTAGAACTTTCTTGAATCCCGTCCAAAATTGAGGAATGCATGCAACTTGCGTTGGAAGTTTCTTCGGATCGTCGAGCGATTCGAAGATTATTGTTCATACACTTTTTTTTACATACAACGAGAATTCTTCATCGTTCATTCTTATACTTTCGCGCCAAAGAATCAATGAAGCTGAGAACAGCTTGACTTATCCCTTTAAGGCGGGCAACCACTTTAGGAGACCGAAAATTAGATGATTTTTTATTATTTTTTTTATTGTGAAAAAAAAACGGAAATGTCCGTAACTCTGACAACAATTTATTCATATTTTCATACATCTCTGGTCAGTTTTTCAAGTTATTTCATGCATTAATTAAGGTGTAATCCGCTGTGTCCCTTGGCGTGTCCTCATCGTCGTTGTCGATTTGCGGGAATTGTGCAGCTCGCAATTCGCATCTGAAATAGTCCAACAAATTTCTATACATTCTTGAAATGTTTTTTAAGAACATGGACCTAAATTTTGAAGAAAAAAAAATCGAGAATTGAATGTTGGAACGTGTTTGAAAAAAAATGACCGATTTTTAGCATTTTTTGGCCCGGCATTTTGCAATAATAAATATGTTTTAAACAATCTAATCTTTCGAACTTTAGGTTCATGTTTTAATAAATTATATTATGTAAACGTGTTCCAAATTCGAAGATGATCCATCAATTCGTTTTTGAGTTATGATTGCCGCAAATTGAAAAAATGTCGTTTCGAGAAAAACACGTTTAAAGTTTCACAAACGAAAAACTCAAAGTCAAATGTGTTTAATCAAATGATAAAGTGTCTTACCGATTAATCAGCGATTCCAGCACCATACCGCAGTCCTTCCTCTTCCTCATGCAACTCATTTGAAGCTTGCATTTCCTCTTTACGAGCTTTTCGAGCGTCTTTTGTCTCTAATAAACTTTTTCTATTTTGCCGAGCCACGCGCATCTGATCCATTTGCTCGGCATATCCGTAGCTCTGCCTGCCAACTACGATTTGTAGTTCATTCGTAACCATGAATAGGGATGAATTTCCTTCATTGAATAAAATAGCAGCAAGTAATGCCGCTACCTCGATTATTTTGTACCCAGAATGAAGATATTTTGGAGCTAATCGCCAAACGGTTGAGTTTGAGTTTGTTTGCTACCTAACTGAGCGCTCGTGGATACCTGAGCGCGCGTGGGAGTCGAGCCGAGAGTCTTTATCATTTATATACATACCGTTAGAAGGAATCCGAATATCGTTTTGAAATTTTCAGCGTGTATTCTTAAGATATTTTGCTAACGATTTATGAAATTAAAAAAAAAATGATTTTTTGAAGCAACTAAAGTGGTTGCCCGCCTTAAGTTCTCCGTCCCTCCCTCTCTCTGTCGCTTTACCCCCGTGTACGTGTTCATTAAAATCGTCAAGATTGGCGTAAACGAGGACATTAAAACGCACGTATGAATAAAATAGAATATTGCCTGCCAGACCTGAGAGAAACGTAGGCCACTGCGTTCACGTCCATTTATTCCGTTGTGCATTACTATATTCTTTGTCTATACACACACACACACACACACACACACACACACACACACACACACACACGTGTGTGTGTGTGTGTGTGTGTGTGTGTGTGTGTGTGTGTGTGTGTGTGTGTGTGTATATACACACACACACATATATATATATATATATATATATATATATATATATATATATATATATATATATATATAGTGTTCTCGTAACCGTGGAAGATTGGAACGAGAGAGCGTCCAGTGTGTAACGAGTAAGTATGCGGTGTCGTTTTGTAACGAATGAGAAACACACGCGGGCACAGGACACTGTATGGAATTTGCTCGGAGTTGTTCTAGCACGTATACACTTTAACTCTCAGTAATTCATATACACACACACATATATATATGTACATAGGCAGCATTAGTGCAGTATATAGTGCGTCTAAGCGGTAAGCCAACTCGGGCTTCGAGAGCACGATCAAAATATAGCGAGAATTTTACGAATTGGATAATCAGCAGCATCCTCATTAAGGCCCCCCACTGAACGCCCCCGCCTTCCCTTCTCTGCTTCCGTATGTGTGCGTTACAATATATATATATATATATACGAGGGAAAGGAGATTTTGAACCCGTTACATCAATGTAATGTTGACTAACCGAGTGTCTGGTTGATATGAGGACGGTCCTCGAAATTCAACGTCTCTTTTTCCATATCGATACACTAGTGAAATTAATTCTGGACACTTTTAATAGAATTTTTTTTTTATTTTCACGCGAAAAATGTATATTCTGCCACGCCGAAATGATACCGTAATATTTTTATTTTAATCTACAATTTTTCTACTCAATATTTGTAGAGTTTTGTAAATGTTTTAATTTTTTTTCATATAAAAGATTACAAAGTATGAATTTTCATAAATGTTAAAAGTATCCAGTATTCATTCCACTAGTGTATATAGGGAAATGTGATTTTGAAGACTTTGAAGTCTCATATGTGTATATGTGCGTATGTATATGTTATATCAATGTGCGCACGTACACCGGAACCATATTAGTGAGAGAACCAGAGTCGGACTCTCTCGTTGCGCTTTTACGATATATATATATATTGTACACAGACAAGTTGTTGCTGTTGGATCGTGCTGTGTGGGTCGCCGATTCTATATACGCGACAATCTAGTTTATAAACCTCAAGCGGAGACACTGACTCCGGAGTCTCCACTAATCGAGAGAAGTGTCCTCCGGTCCCCTGTCAAGAGCTTCAAAGCTCCGAGTGGAGAATTCGTAGCTTTCGATGTGGGGAGCTTGAACCTTTTTTTTAAATGTCAAGTTTATTTGCCGATCTTTTTGCAGAATACCCAATAAAATTTCGAGAATTTGCAACTGGATACAGTTTGGCGCAGGGAGAGGGAAGGTTGATGTAAAAATTTGGGCTTATTGGCAGTTTTGAGGAAATCAACTTTTGCGTATGGTTAGGGGGAGGGGGGAGGGTGGCGGTGGGATTATCGAAGAGACGCAGGACGACCACAATAACGTTAAGCTGATGATCTTGCTTTCTCTTCTTTCATTTTCTCTCCTCTCTCACTCTCTCTCTCTCTCTCTCTCTCTCTCTTTCTCTTTCTCTTTCTCTTTCTCTCTTTCTCCCTCCTGACCTCTTCTACGCTCCCCGTGCGGTCAAGTTCGCGAGGTCTGTCCCCCAGCGTCACGGAAGGGTTGAGACTACATCCTGTGGTGTCTCTCTGGCTCGAGTATTACGTGTCACATGAGAACGACAACGACAGAGCGCGAACCAGGACAAGTCGATGGGACCCAAACGTAGAACCACGTTTGGTCAATTTTGAACGTGATTTTTTATGCACAGAGGCAAACGAGAGGAATGAAACGAAGAAGAAATGAACGGGCGGACGAGAAGCTAAAAGTTTTTATACGAAGATCGTTAACGCAATTAAAGGGTTTCCATACAGTATTATTGAACGGTCTAGTGATTAGCGTGCTTGCCTTTAGACCAAACCATCGGGAGGCCACGGGTTCGATTCGGAGATAAATAAATACAGGCGTGGGACGTAGCTGTACACGGATGTCACGGACGCGGGCCGGTACGGGTTTGTATGTGTGTGTGTGTGTGTGTGTGCGTGTCTGTAGTCCGTGATTTTTTCCACGACGAAACGCGACTAGCTCCGAAACTGGGAAGTGAACTCGGGACCGGCTGTGTTGGTATAGGTTTTCCGCAGTTTCCCTATACTCATGAGATATATGTCATGGTGAATGCGATACGGAGGGGGAAGTCGGCTGCGGCCGCAAGGTGGGAAACAAAAATGGAACAAGATGGGTAAAAACGTGAAAAGGAAAGCATCCCGTACGATGGAACAAATAATAATACATTTTTTTTAGATACTATATTAGTTATGTGTACGTATGTATATATATATATACAGTACTGGACAAAAAAAGTACGCACTAGTCGAAATTTCTTATCGCACTAAAATTTACATAACGGACTCAAAAATAAAGATAATTGAATTTCTCAAGTGGCGTTTTAAAGAGGACAAGTTTACCTTTATTTTGCTTTTTTAGAAAATTCTCTGGGATTTTTTTTTCGCCCCGGTGCGCACTTTTGAACGTGGCCATTTTTCGGCTATTTTTTGGCCGTCGAAAATTAACTGCAAAATTTGTAGAAAATTTTTTCCTCGGTTTTTTCCATGGTAAACTTAAGAAGGATATCAAAAGCTACATTTTTGTTTTTTTACAAAGTCTCGTACGTCAAGAGGGTAAAAAGTTGCATGGGTTCACACTAGAGTGGCTAGAATTTTTTCAGAATTTTTTTTCAACTTTTTTTTTACCATTTTTGGTTGGAACTTTGATGAGTGGAGAGGCTCCACTTGGGAATTATGGGGTCTAGGATAATATATTGAGAAAGGAAATTTGTTTACATATTCATTTTTAATTAACAACCATTTTTTTTCATTTTTTTCATTTTCATTTTTTTATTTTTATTTTCAAAAATAAAAAAAACATGTATATATATATATGTATAACCCAAACAAACCCAAACGTAAAACAATATTATTCACGTACAATAATATTTTAATATTATGTAAATATAATATTATTGTACGTTTGGGTTTGTTTGGGTTATTTATATGTATAAATAAATATCTTTAAAATATATATTAAAGTATATTAAAGATAATAATATATACTACATATATTATTATATAATATATAATAAAGTATAAATAATATATATATTTTTTAATAGAATGTTATTACATTTATGTCAAACAAACCCAAACGTAAAAAAATATTATCTACGTACCATAATATTGTATTAAAAAAATATACATATATTTCTGTACATAATGTTTTTAAATAAAAACGTATGTGTAAAAATATTATATATGTATAATAATATTGTACCTAATAAAAGTGTACGATTACTTATATATTTATATTGTTCGCATTTCGAATCGACATTACAACCTGCATTAATAATAATTATTCCTTTAAACCGGATATTAATATTTTTCTGCAATGTAATTATTATTATTATTATATTTCGCTATTCTTGCCTTACCAGGCTGTAGAATATTTTACATCTGCAATGTAATTATATACACACACACACACGTACGTATGTTGTTGAAGTTTGTATCGCTGGAATGCAATGAAGGATCTTTGCGATTTTTCCATTTCTTCATTTTTATTATTATCCAAAATCTTTTCTTTTTCTGCAGCCTTCGGTTATAAATTTTCAATAACGATCCTCAAAGGTGTTCCAGTAATTTTCGTAATTTAAATGTGTTAAACAAAAAAATATGGCGTCCAACAAAAATATGTTTTCGTTGCGTTCCAATGTTGTAAAATTCAATATTAAATTTTGCAGAAGTCATATTGCAATTTTTTGCAATATATAACTTTTCATTTTGACACTTTTCGCAATATGGCTCTTCATTTTGCAATTTTTTGCCATATGTCTCTTCATTTTGCAATTTTTTGCAATTTGACTTTTCACTTTGCTATTTTTCAGTGTATTCGAAGAAATTCAAAGAAAATTATTAACATATTGAAGGAAACATAATCACATTGCAAATTATTCGCAAATTTTTCAGATTATCGTCTCTTTTTTCATTTTACTCTTCGTTCATTTTTTTCCAATTGCTTTCCCGAGGTAGGAATACGCGTATATTTACGTATATGAAAAATGTGCACGTGTATAAAACAGCGTGTACGCATCGTGTGCCCGACCCGATTGAAGTTGGCGCGAGTGTACGTTGAGAAAAGAACCACATCCGGTCTGTGTGTCTTTCGACAAAGAGAGAGAGAACGAGAGACATTGACGAACAGGGGGGCAGAGGGGGGAGACGTGCACCATAACCGTATGGCGCGTGTTTCGCGTGTCATAGTATGAGAAAAATCTTCGCCCCCCCCCCCCCCCCCAACCGCTGTATTCCGGCGAACCTCTGTTCGCCCCGAGAATACGAAAAGATCAGCAACAAACCCCCTGCTTTTTTATCTCTCTCTCTCTCTCTCTCTCTCTCTCTCTCTCTCTCTCTCTCTCTCCCCCTCTCTTTCTCTATTTTCACTTATCTCCGCCGTTCTTGCACTTTTTCTTCTTTCCGCAGCTCAAAACCGCGAGGGTTAAATGAAAGCCATTCGGCGACACGGTACGCCTCGCTCTCTTGCGCTTCTATATTTTCCTTTGGCGCTGCATCGCTTGCTTTTTCAAATATTTTAAAATCTTTGGAATTCGAAGGTTTTCGTGTATGACGCACGTAAGATTTAGTTGTTTTTTTTTCATAAGATTCTCTTCGTTCTTTTTTATCCTCTCTCTCTCCCTATCTCTCTCTCTCTCTCTCTCTCTCTCTCTCTTTCTCTCCCTCTCTCTCTCTTTCTCTCTCTCTGTCTTTCCATTTTTTTCTCCCTTTTATAATGAACAAGCCCCGATATTTATATTCATATAAATATATATATAAGTGTGTGTCACCAAGAAGAGGAGAGAGAGAGAGAGAGAGAGAGAGAGAGAGAGAGAGAGAGAGAGAGTTTAACGCACTTTCCCAAATGTCACACGCGCTGTCATGTAATTTATTTTTTATATACCCATGAATAAATCATATACGAAAAGTATATGTATATACTAAATAATGGAAAAAAATAGAGAGGGAGAGAGAAAAAGCGAACAAGCAGGCCAGAAAAATCTTATTCCAGAAGCTACGTCGCGAAACAAGTCAGTCATCTCGATGCGGCGCTTACATTATCAACCAAGAACCGATAAATGCAGAACCAGTCCCAACCAAGCTGCTTATCGACCTATCTCTGCTGAATTATTCAATATATATATATATATATATATATATATATATATATATATATATATATGTGTATGTATAAGATAAGTGTGCACAAGTGTCCTGCACGCATACGTATGAGTGGCCATCGTAAAACAGTTTGCAACTGAAAACGTGTGCGTTGAAAATGATCGCGCGTACGTTGATTACAGGACCATTCATAAAAAAACGATCCTTCGATGTTGATTCAACGATACGAAACTTGATTTCTACATTTGCAAAATGTCATAGCCAAGATTGTGATGCTTTTTTTTTTTGTTGTAAATACAATTTTTGACCGGGATGGAAAAGCCTCTGCTCGGAAGCTAAATGATGAGAAACAGCGAGTACTCAAGTATACATCGTGAGTCGTTCGATACATTCAAAGAGGAGCTTCCTGTCCATCATGAATAATTATGAATTCGAAAATAAATAAATCATAGAAACAAAAGCAACAACCAAAAATGCTCGTGATAAAGTCGCAAATACACAGGAGAGAATAAAAAAACATTGTCGAATTTGTTTTCTTCTTAGTTTCGTGATCGAAAAGAATCGTTGTATTTTTGCAATTTTTGTATGCACGATTTATTCTGCATGATCCTGTACACACTTGCGCGTGTGTGTACGGTGTGCTCTATGACAATTGTAACGCGATTCTTGACGATATAGGTGGACGTCTCTCGCCGCGATGACAGCGATACTTTAACGCCGCGCGTTCGACGGCAAGAAGCGAGGAATGTTTTATGTAAATCTTCTATTGTTCGGGAGAGAGACGGACAGCGCTACGTTGGCGTAGGCCAAAACAAATTTGTTTCTTGCACGAACGTCCGATGCTTTTTGCCCCATCCTTCTTCTTTTTCTTCTTCTTCACTTTTACTCCTTTTTTTTTCTAAATGTAATGTCGCGTTTAGCGACCGGTCGCCGTGCGTGTCCCTGAGTAAATCGTACATCATTATCCCGCCTCTTTCTCTCTCTCTCTCTCTCTCTCTCTCTCTCTCTCTCTCTCTCTCTCTCTCTCTCTCTCTCTCTCTCTCTCTCTCTCTCTCTCTCGTTTGATTTTTTTTGTTTTCAAAAATCGCAGTATCAAACACTTTTTTATTCGATAGTGCGGAGACGCAATCGTGTCTGCATGTTGAAAAAGAAATAAGTATATATTTACACTACCGGCAAAAAGTTTCCGGACAAAAATTCAAAAAAGTTCCGAAACGATTTTTTATGCCACTTCGCCGATAGTTGACATAAATGAATTTAATAAACGGCATTTTGTAGGGGAGGAATTCACCTTTGATACGTTTTTTTTTAAATTGTTTTCCTATTTTTTTTTTACGACTAGTACCCTTTTTCGAAAACGGCCATTTTCGCCTTTTTTTTTGTTCCATTTGTGGTGGACTCCGTTTACAGATAAAAATTTTGTAATGCATTTCTTTGATCGAAATCATAAAGGGAAAGCTCAAGCTTCGACTTTGTTTTTTTTTAAAGCTTCGTACGATTTTTTTTTCTAAAGATATTTGGATAAAAAAGAAGAGACAATTTGAGAAATAACGTGTAACACGAAAACGACAAGGATTCAAGGAAAACCTCACGATAGTAAAAAGTTGAATCGGTTTTCGTTGAGTTCGCGAAAAAAAATTCAGATTTTTTTTTCGAAATTTTTTTTTGTTCACCTATTTTCGGTCAAAATCAGATGATTTAATAACCGTAACTCGAGAAAAAAATGTCGAAAAAAAATCTAAAATAATTCTCTTGCGTTGAAAATAGAAAAGTAAACATTTTTTCTCCCCTGAAATTTTACCACAAACCCCTTAGTTCTCGAGTTACGGTAATTAAATCATCTGATTTTTTTACCGAAAATAGGTGAAAAAAAAATTTCGAAAGAAAAATCTGAAAAAATTCTCGCGAACCCAACGAAAACCGATTTAACTTTTTACTATCTTGAGGTTTTTCTCGAATCCTTGTCGTTTTCGCACCACCTGCTATTTTTCAAATTGTCTCTTTTTTCAAAAAATAAAAATATCTTTAGAAAAAATAAACGTACCAAGCTTAATAAAAAAACAAAATCGAAGCTTGAGCTTCTCCTTTATGATTCCGGTTAAAGAAATACATAAAAACAAATTTTGTCTGTAAACGAAAAAAAGGCAAAAAATGGTCGTTTTCGAAAAAGGGCAATGGTCGTAAAAAAATTTAAAAAAAAACAACGGAATGAAGGTGAATATCGCCCCTTCAAAATGCCGTTTATTAAACTCATTCATGTCAACTATCGGCGAAATGGCATAAAAAAACGTTCCGGAACTTTTTTGAATTTTTGTCCGGAAACTTTTTGCCGGTAGTGTATATTGTTTTTTTTTTTGCCACGTTTATCAGAATAAACGAAAAGAATCTAAATAATTCTACCTTTAAATTTAGTAGACGACTTTATTGATTCGTACTGCCGCGATTATTTTCATCGTTTGTCAGATTGTTTTTTTTTTATTTCGTTTTTATCTTTCGATTTTTTTCTTTCTCGCTCATAACAGTTTTGCTGATGATCGGAGTAGCGTCGAATCGACGCAATGATCACATCGCGCCTAACCACACCTATGTATATGCTGTATAACGAATCGCGTCGCCAACCTTTCGTTTTGTCATTCAGAGAAGCGATTTCTTCGATTCCTTCTCTCTCATCGATATATATAAATATATATATATATATGTATCGATGGGAGAGGAAAGGAATCGAAGAAATCGCTTCTCTGAATATATATAGGAATACATAGAAGCGATTTCTTCTATATACAGGGTGGTCCAAAAAGTGACGTCGAAAAGAGAAATCTAGATCTTTATTACTTTTCCAGACGAAGTATTTAAAAAATGTTCTCTTCTGTGTACGCACTTACCTCGCGATTTTTTTTTTACTTGCGCTATCATTATGAAGTGCACTGTTGAGCGACAAATAAATGCCCAACTGAACACTAACGGCGATGCCTTAGATTTTGACAATAAGTTTAGGCAATACGTTCGAGAGGATCGGATGATGAAAAAAACATACTTATAGTAGTCCGAATGACTCTCAATTGCTTTTGAAAACTTCTGAGAGGACACGTAGGGCAGGGAGGGGTATGTTGAGCAGTCGGGTAAGTTGGGCAATGGAAATATCTGGAAAACTAAGCACTGCACGCGGGTGCATCAAATCGTGGAAACAGAGGTATGGGGGAGGGAGAACACATCTCGCCATCGCCCGTTGCCATGCGGCGCACGAGACGGTAACACGGGACGTTTCATTATTTTTGCACCTAAAAGTAAAAAAAAAACGTGAATGAAAGATTTTCTTCTACCATTGTATGAGAAAAAATATTTCAAAGTTCATTGCAATTAATGTTAATGTTTCAAAACCTAACTAATTAACAAGCAACCGTTGGTTTATTACCGCATTGTACCAACTCATGTTGCATACAACTGATTTTTTTAAACGTAATTCTTACTTTGCCCAACTTACCTCATACTCATGCTCAGCTTACCTCACTATCGGGGCAGGTTGAGCAAATACAACTTTAGTCCTTTGAGAACGATTATCTGTGAAACAATAAGGATAACAGGAATTTCGTCTACAGACTTTTTTTTACCAGATGAATTTTCTATTGACCAAAGTAGGTTTTATTTTTATACGGCAGAATGTTAAGGAATTACAGAGCGATAATTATGAACTTGCTCAACATGCCCCTCCCTACCCTACATACAGAAAAGAGAAAAATAAAGAAAAACCTACACTACAGGAAAAGTTGAAGAAAAAAAAAATGACAAAATACGTTTGTTCTCGGACAGTAAAAGAAATCGTAGAACATAGATGGGCGTGATTCGGAAAGATCACCCTGTATAAACGTTTCAAAATGTGATTTCGAAGCCGTTCGAATTCGAGGACCGTCCCCATAGAAGTCCATTGTCACAATACTCAACTATACGTGAAAAATCGGGAATTTGTCGGGAAAAGAAAAAAACGTTAAGGACCGTCCTGAAAACAGTCAGACGTGCTGATAGTCCACGTTACATCGATACGAGTTCACAATATCCTTCCGCCATATATATATATATATATATATATATATATATATATATGGAGAGAGATGGAGAGCATAGAATTTATTCCAAACGTACGAGTACCGGATGAGTACGCGCACGCAGAGAATCCTCGCCCGAGACGACGACGACCCAACGACGACACTACTCTATCCCTCTTATACGTGCCCTGAGTTTATTACTGAAAGGGCGTAGCAGTAGTAGTGACGAGTGCCCGCGTAGCATCAATGCTACACAGCAGCCCGTGTGTCAAGCGGGAGGGTTTTATTTTTACTTGCCACCGTTTTCTTTTTTCTTCTTATTTTTGTCTTTATTTTTTATCGATGTGTACCGCGAACCTCCGCGTACCAACGCGTTTGTTGTCTTCTGTCGTCGCGTCGTGTGTAGACGCATAGGTCGTGTGTGTATATATATATATGTAGGGGACACCTTATACGGTAATTCTTTGCCACCGGGAGCACGTGTTCGAGTTTACAAAAAGCTTTACTGATTTATTTGAGATTATTGTGGCGCGTCGCTTGGGAGTCGTGCCGAGAGAGAGAGAGAGAGAGAGAGAGAGAGAGAGAGAGAACACGAGAACAAGAAAAAAGATTTATCTTCTTCGAATCATGCTTCGTGCACGCCAGACAAAAAGAACCTTTGCCGGTTTAGTTGTAGTATTCGCAATCGGTACGAATTTCCTATCGCGACTATTAACGCGAGAAGTAAAGAAGGGGTTCGTTTAGTTTTTTGTTAAAGTTCGATTAGAAATGACAATTATTTGTGAGATCTTTTGAGAGAATCGAGAGAGATGGCGAACTGAAGGGGGAGAACGTTAAGAAGAGAAAAAGAGAGAACGAGAGAAAGAGAAGATTCCATATCTACAGGATGTACCATTTAACGTCGATCAATTTTTGGCGTAAATATATAACAGTTCCGGGCTTCGAATAGGACGGTATTCACCATCTTACCTGGAGTTTAAAGTATCCTCATACCATAAAATTTGCCCTCTTCACATGTCGGAATAAAAACCTTTTTTTTTTGGAACGCGCACTAGGCTACTTTTTTTCCCAAAAGTAGCATATCTACGGAGTATCACGTCCAAATTTTACGTAAAAATGTTGAAAATTCACGAAACTATGATTTTTTGAGCGAAAAAGTTTCTTTTTTTTTTCGTTTTCACCTCTTTACGAATTTTTTTTAACACGTCACCATTTTATTTCTTATAAATAAATATTTCGTACATCATCTAGAAAGTTCAAAGCATGTTTCTGTAATTTTTTGAACCCCTTCGGACGGATAGTTTGGTCACAATATTTTTTTGAAAAACTGACTGGGTGAAACCGACCCAAGTGTGACCACCGCGATTGAATTTGGATGTGTGACTACGAAGGGTTAAGGACGTTCTGTAGGTACACGTATGAGCCAAAAGTTTCGGCTACAGCGTATAGTAAAATCCAATGCCCATATGATGCTGTTGGTTGTAAATTTTTGACAGAGCTTGTACACTCTTCGTGTCTTACAGAGCGGCGCTGCAATCGTGCCTGACAAAAGACTGAAAGCCGTGACAGCCATGTTTCGAGCAAATGCTGTTAAAATTAAATGAAATCATTTAATTATAGTTCTATTGAGGATGGTTCGTTGAAAAGCGAAAACGCTTAAAAAATATAAGATATGTGCATGAATTGAACAAATTAACTTTATTGATAGAATAAATCTATTTCAAATCCTTCCCAGAATTTCTAAAACTCGGAAAAAAAAACACGCTTCAAGTTCCCAGCCACGCGCCAATCAGCTCGTCGCAGCTGGTTGTGCCCGAGTTGCGTGTGGAATAAAATTAATATTTTTTAAAAGTCGATATTTACGAAATTAAACGGTTCAAAATTGCCATTTTTTTTTAAATTTATCCCACATAATACTGCATACACGAATGTTTTTATTTATAAGTCCTAAGATCCTTTTAGAACTCATAATGAAAAATGTGAGCAAAGTCCTATAGGTTTGTGTGTTAGGTATAGGGATCGCGTACAAAAAGACCCTTATTCAATTGCAATTATCTCATAAACTAAACGGCGAATCAAATTGAAAGTTTGGGCATCAGACCACAAAGGTCATGTCTTCGCCATATTTAAATTTCAGGCAATTTCTAAGATTTAAACAAAACTACAGAACTACTTAAAGTTGGCACAACGAAATAACGCGAGAGGGATGCATTTTAGGAAAAAAATGTTTCGAACGAGAGTTTCTCAGCTTTAACGAACAAAAATTATAGTCTTGGCTATATTTTATTCTCTGGCAATTTTCAAGGCTATTTCAAGGTCAATTTTATTTCTTTTTTAAATGGGAAACAATATTCTTTACTTCCAAATCATTGTTTTGTTTGATAAAATACGTAAATTTTGTCTAAAATTTTATGCTATTTTCCTTTAAATTTCTGAATATTCGATATTTTTTCTAAATATTTGAAATATTCAATAAAATATTCGAGATATTTCGAAAAATTGATGTCTAGCTAAGAAAAACGTTTTAGACAAAAGTTACCTATTTCGTTGCGACGAAAGTAATTCGGAAATAAAAAAATATGAGTTCCCATTTGAGAAACTAAAGTTGACCTTGAAGTAGCCTTGAAAATTGTGACCAAATGAAAAATATCCAACGCCGCAATTTTTGTCTCTCGAAAAGGTGAGACTTTTGTTCGGAACATTTTTACGCAAAGTGCATATCTCTCGGGATATTTAGTTATGCTAACTTGAATGTCACATACTGTACATATGGACAGCTAAAAGCATAAGCAGCAAGGTGGCCGGCACATTGCATGAAACGTGTAACTGCAGCAGCTGTGCGTGGGGTTTGTTCCTCGTGCGATCCTTGCTCCGTGTGTATGCACGCGCGCTCCTCGGTTGTGTTTTCTTCGTTGATTTGTGTGCGCGCAACGGCGCATCGTCGGCAGAGGCTCCGAAGAAGAGCGGGCTGTCTACCAGTCGAGGCTAGGAAACACGCGGACAGCAAGAGAACCTTTTTTGCCGAGTGGGAAAACCATTTCGGGGTAAAATCATTGGATTCCGATAGATGCCCGTGGAACAATGAGATAGAATTCTAACGATCCCTTTTCTCGAAGCAGACACTCATCCGGTGGTCCTCCCCCGCTTATACAGAGTCTCTTAGTTTACCCTTTTCGCAGTTTCTTAATCTTGTCTTGTTGGTTGCCGGTGTATAGGGAGAGAGAGAGAGAGAGAGAGAGAGAGACAGAGAGAGAGAGAGAGAGAGAGAGGGGGCGAGAGAGAGAGAGGGAGGGAGGGAGGGAGGGTGGGAGGGAGGGAGGGAGACAGAGACAAAGAGGAAGAGAGGGAGGTGGAGAGAGGGAGCGAGTGAGAGAAAGAGAAGGAGAGAGAGGACCATAGAGTCCCAAGTCAACAGTTTTGGAAACCCCTAACATAAGTGAGCCAGCTTGTCTGTGCAAGCATCGGTGGGACTGAGGGACACTAAATCGGTTTTTTTTAAAGAAAATACGCGCACACATGCACGCGGCGCGCGCGCGCCTAAACACACACACACACACACACACACACACACACACACACATGTGGGTGTTTTTTTTGTTATTGTTCTATTTTTTTGATATATCTTCAATTTCAATGGATTAAAAAAATATATCGTTCTGTTGTTCATGTTTTTTTTAAAGTTATGTCTTTGATACATGTTCAATTTATTCGATTTTTTTTTAAACACAGATACACATATATTTCGAGAAAAAATCAATTTAAATTGAACATATATAAAAAAAAATTATAAAAATTCACCTACATGCATATATATATATTTTTTTTACCAACGATTTAATGTTCCCCAGGCCCATAAAAAACAATAGCAACTATATATATATTGTTTATATATATATATATATATATATATATATATATATATATATATATATGTATGTGCGTGTGTGTGTACACACATATATATTCATATATTTCGAGAAAAAATCAATTAAAATTCATTCGTTGTCCATTCCCGGTTATAAACGTCCCTCTCTCTGTCTCTCTCGCCCTCTCTTTCTCTGTCTCTCTCTCTTTGTCTCTCTCTCTCTCTCTCTCTCTCTCTCTCTCTCTCTCTCTCTCTCTCTCTCTCTCTCTCTCTCTCTCTCTCTTTATATATTAAGGTACATTATAATCGGAATGAACAATGATCGGATTTCAAATGATTTTTTTTGTTCTTCAATAAGAAAAAAAAAAACAGCGTTCACAATGTTAAAATAACGAAAAAAGTGTCAACAAAAAGGTGGACTCGCCAGACAAAAATAAGCAAACGTCGTTTCTTTTCTCACACACGACATATATATATATGTATGTATTTATTTATTATTGCACCGATTAGGGCGGGTATAAGGGTATTGAACATTTGCGCCACC
>OZ010716.1:27319258-27341691 GCA_963932345.1 Ophion ventricosus
GAGAAACTCTATGAATATATATATTTTACAAAGCAATCTAAACTCACTTTTCGATTTTGCCCCTCGTGTGAAAAGTTCTCGGTGTACACTACCAAAAAGAAAATATTCAATTTAAATAGGATCTATTTAAGGCCTTAGGTCACTCTAGGATTTTTCAAAATCGATTTTTTTTTGTAAAAAATGTACCTTAGTACCTATAAAATTATATTCCAAAAGATTACGGGTGTAAAAAATCTCTAATACTCGATTTTCGAATTTTAGCGCAACCCCTCTTGATCTATGTCGTGACTTTCTACTAACTATAAACGCGTTTATCGCAAAACTACATTTTTCGAGTCGGCCGGACTCATAACTCAAACAAGTTTCAACCGATTCACTTGAAATTTTAACTGTATATTTAGAATTATATTTTCTGAGGTTCTACGTAGGATTTGTTTAAATTATATTGCATCGTTCCTTTTTTATAAACAATTTTCTGACGATTTTCTCATGGCATTTTATACTTTTTGTTTTAGAAATGCGCCATTTTGACAAAAAAACAATATATCAAAAAAATCCTACGTACTTCTATAGCTATTCTTATATATAATCGAAAAAACTTTAGTGTCTCATCATAACTCAAAAATTATAGGAGCTGTTGGTCCGGCCATTGACCTTCCAGAAATAAAGGCGTCATCGGACAAATGCTGTCACAGTCGCCATTTTGACATGTATCGCTGTGAAAAAATAATTGTATACAGTCAATTACGTGTATAATAAAAACCCTATTTTGTAATTCCGAATTATTTTATGGTTTCGCTGAAAAAAAAATCACAAAATGTGCCCTATTTTTTGGCCTCTGGAGTGGGCCTAAGGCCTTAAATCAAATATTTTTCCTTGTCTCGCGGCCTACTACGACCCTATTTGTTTAAATATTTTCTTGTATTTGCTCAACCTATTCTTTTTAAATATTAAATATATTCAATTTAAATAAATAAGATAAAACACGATATATCGCACGAATACGAGAAAGGAATTTAGGTTCATGACATAAAATTGCTGTGAAAAAAAAGTTAATTATTTTTCTTTTTTCACTAAATAGGATGTTATTTGAAAAAAAAAGAAAGGTATCGTCGTGCCTTTTATTAACCGGCGTGACTATTTATCTATAGAAAGACCAATCATTTTCCTCAACTGCACAATGTTACAACAGTCTTCTAATGAAAATAAAGCCATAAGATTTTTGAGAGACCGAATACCATTTTTCCGTCTATCTCTTTTGTCTCGTACTACCAGATGAAACCAAATCACAAATTTATTAGGAATAAATAAAATATTTATTTATCAGACGATATTAAATAGATCTTGATTTGAATAATAAATATATTCAAAAATAAATAATTTTAATAATGTAATGCAATAGGAAAAGATTTGATTTCTCGAAAAATCTAGTTAATTCAAATTTAAAAAAAAAATCAAATAGACGCATCTAGTTAATATCAAAAGAATTGTTCTGTCAGTGTATTCTCGTCGATTTAATTCCCATCCGAAGATCTCGATCCGCGACGATTCGACGGTTCCAGCCAGGAACAAGCGATGTCCTGTTCATCACACGAGGGTGGGGTGCGAACGAGAGAAGAGTTTGCATTGTGTGTGAGTCGGAAGAACTCTGGGGATAGAGACTAATGATGGCCCGAGGCATCGATTGCTCGAAATCCTTCGCTTTGTCACTTCTGCGATACTTAGCATGTTTTTATCTATATACATATATATATCCAAAATCGTCTTTCCCTATATATATAGAGGGAAAGACGATTTTGGAGACCATGGACTTCGAGGACCGGCTCCAATAGCCTATTGTCCCCGTATTAACCGTTACGTAATATATATGTGGACATACACAACATATATATATATATGTACATTACGTATAGATCGATGTACTTTGAAGTACGAAGTTGCGTCGTTAAGGGGTGGGTTTCGCACGATTTCGATGCCTCCTGGCGGTACTCTCTCAAACCTCCGAGGACTCTATTTGCCACCGTTTAATTAATTCCCGTTCGGGACACTTCCCCCCTTTAATTCGGTATCGCCTCGATCGCCAACTCGCGAAGTCGAGCCACCTAGTCGTACTTTCAATTCAATCGTCTCGATTGCGCGCACACACGCACACACACACACATCGACGAAGAGATTGGAAACTCGACGGAGATTTCCGTTTGACCGAGACTGGCGGACCTCAAAGTGAACAAGACTCGCGAGCGATTAGATATGGAGCGGCAGGACGAGTAGTAGTCTGCTTTGGTAGAAGCTCCAGTGAGCTTTAGATGGTCTTTGTGGATGGGTGGTACGGTTGCAGCGAGACCGGACAACACAGGGCATGATGAATCCTCGATGAACGATTTCATTGGTGACTTATGGAATTGGATGAAGGTGCTCTCTTTTGGGCAATCGTTCTCCTCTTAATAAGCACTGCTTTTCGTTTTTTTTTTTCTTCTTTTTTTCTTCTTTAACTGCGATCGCACAGCTTCCGGCAGAGGAGAATCTTGCATCAATGGGGTTTGGGTGTGGGCCTTCGATGTGAAAGAGATAGACATTTTATTGAGCCTGGGAAGAAGATTGTGATATTGGTATTCTCATTTGGAGCTGGAGTTCAATATTGAAATGAAAAAGAAAAATCTAGATGTCTCGTATTCAATATCTAGCCGAATCATCTTCATCTCGCACTAATGGAAGTAATTCTGGACACTTTTGAAAAATTTAGTTTTCGTACTTTGCACTTTTTTATCACATTTTTTTAACATTTACTTTTTTTAAACTAATTATGCGCAAATATTAAGTAGAAATATTTTACATTCAAATAAAAACATTACAGTATACTGCCAAAAAAAAAATAATTTAAATAGGATCTATTTAAAACAAATAGGTTTTTTTTTCTTGTCTCGCAGCCGACTACGACCCTATTTGTTTCAAATATTTTCTTTTATTTGTTCAAGCTACTCTTTTTAAATATTAAATATAATCAAATTGAATGAATAAAGATTAGATTCAAATTAAATAAATAAATATAAAACACGATATATCGCACGAATACGAGAAAGGAATGTAGGTTCATGACATAAAAGTGCGATGAAAAAAGAAGTTAAATTATTTTTCTTTTTTTTTCGCTGAAAAGGCTGTTATTTGGAAAAAAAAGCAAGGTATCGTCGTGCCTTTTATTAACAGGCTCGACTATTTATGTATAGAAAGACTTATCATTTTCCTCAACTGCAGAATGTTACAACAGTCTTGTAATGAAAACAAATCCATGAGATTTTTGAGAGACTGAATCGTGTACCATTTTTCCGTCTGTCTCTTTTGTCTTATACTACCAGATGAAACCAAATCGCAGTTTTATTAGGAATAAATAAAATATTTAGTCATTAGACGATTTAAAATAGATCTTGATTTTAATAAATAAATATATTTAAAATAAATACTTTCAATAATGGTATGCAATAGGAAAAATTCGATTTAACGAAAAATCGAGTTAATTCAAATTAAAAAAAAAAACAAATAGACGCATCTGGTTGGTATCAAAAGAATTTTACTGTCAGTGTATCATTTTGGCGTAGCAGAATATACGTTTGGTGCCTAAATATTTAAAAGATCTAATTTTTATTAAAATTTCCTAAAATTAATTCCATTTGTGTCTGTTCTACGATCTTTTTTTTACTTTTCGAGAAAAAAGTATTAAAAAATGTATCTCTTTTGCTTATGTATTGTACTTTTCTCGCAATTTTTTTTTACTTGTGTTATCGTTACGAAGTGCACTGTCAAGCAATAAATAAGTGACCTATTGAACATTAACGTTCATACCTTACATTCAATCTAACGTTTCAGTCCTTAGGCCACACTAGAATAAAAAAAGGGCATATTTTGTGATTTTTTTTTCAGTGAAACCCTAAAATAAATTGGAATTACAAAATAGGGGTTTTATTATACACGTAATTGACTATACAAAATTATTTTTTTACAGCGATACATGTCAAAATGGCGACTGTGCAGCAGTTTTCCGATGACGCCTTTATTTCCGGAAGGTCAACGGCCGGATCAACAGCTCCTATAATTTTTTAGTTATAATGAGACACTAAAGTTTTTTCGATTATATATAAGAACAGCTTTAGAAGTACGTCGAATTTTTTTTGATATATTTATTTTCGTCAAAATGGCGCATTTCTAAAACGAAAAGTATAAAAAGCCATGAGAAAATCTTGAGAAAATTGTTTATAAAAAGGGAACTATGCAATTAAAAAATCCTACTTAGTGCCTCAGAAAATGTAATTCTAAATATACAGTTAAAATTTCAAGTGAATCGGTTGAAATTTGTTTGAGTTGTGAGTCCGGCCGCCTTGAAAAATGTCGTTTTGAGGTAAACGCGTTTAAAGTTAGTAGAAATTCACGACATGAATCAAGAGGGGTTGCGCTAGAATTCGAAAATCGAGTACTTAGAGATTTTCCATACCCACAATCCTTTGTAATATAATTTTATAGGTACTAAGGTACATTTTTACCAAAAAAAAAAATCGATTTTTGCAAAATCCTAGAGTGGCCTAATGCCTTAAAAAATGATCAAACTAAAAACTTGTTTTGAGATGATCAGTCACTAAAGTTCAGATGAAAAAAAAGAATCATTCTACTCCAAGTAAAGGGTAATGAATTCTTCCCCAAAAAAATGGAATTGTTACTTTCAAGGTTACTTTCGATCCGATTGTTACTTTCGATCCGACCGCAACGGACAATGCGAAACTTTAATTATCCCGCAACTTTTATTTCGCTCGATTGTCCGATGTGTTTTTATTTTTTTTCGTCCTCTTTTTCTCTTTCTTTTTTTTTTCATTATTTTTCTTTTACAAGTCGCGTAACTACGCGCAGGGAAACGGCGCACCCACAACGAGTATCGCTTCTCGCTTCGTTCGGCGCGTCGCCGTTGGTGGCGCTGCGCGCCGCCGTTGCTCCGGCTCGTCGACGGGAGCAGCGAAGCGTGCTTCCACCTTTTTGCTGCCCTCGAAACCACGCACCGCGCATACGCCGCACGTATCTCACGTCCAATACGCGCGCACGCCTCTACATGTGTGCGCGTGCGTGTTCGACGAGCTCTCCTCTTCTTTTCACTCGGGGTGCTCTCTACCCTGACTTCGCGGATCGTGGCCTCTCTCGTCAGACGTGATATTCGCTCCCGTATCGACGAAAAACATCCTTATTTTCTTCTTTTTATCCGTACCTCTTTTCTTGCTTCTTCTTTTCTCTTAGTTTCTGCAAATTTCATGAACTTCGAGGCGAGCCTCAAATTTGCTCGAATTTTCGGGGCTTCGTCGGGATATTCATCGATCGCGACTTTTACGGAATAAATTCAAAGGGAACGAATCGAGCTGCGATGAAGCAAAAAAAGAAATGAAAAAAAAGAGATTACAAAATGAAATAAAAAGCAATAAAAAAAGAAATGGCAAAACTAAATAATGAAGATCAACAAATGAAAAAAAGAAACGAAAAAATAACAAATTAAAAAACCAAAATGAATTAAAGAGCGATTGAAAAAAATAAATAAATAAAAAAGCAAGTTAGAAGAGGAATGAAAAAAAAAACGAAATTAAGAGAAAAAAGAAATAAAAAAATAGAATGAAATAAGAAAAAACAAAGAAATTACGAACAGAAATTCAAAAAAGCAAAATTCAGAGGACGAATAAAAAAATTGAATGAAAAAAGACGAAATGATGAACAGAACTGAAAATAAAACGAAATTAAGGGGGAAAAAATTAAAAATAAATGAAAAAAAATGAAAAGATAAAAGGAATGATAAATAAAATAAGAAAAAAAAGGAACGACAAGAAGAAGAGAGAAACAACTCGAACAGGAGTTTCGAGAGAGAAAGAGAGAGAGAGAGAGTCCTGGATGAGTTTCAAGCTTTTGTTCCTCCGGTCGTTGCTAATTACAAAATCACTGAATTTTTTATTTCCTCTCCCTTCCATAATACTCTCCCGTTCCCCATATACGTATTTTTTCAATGTTGCTCGTATGAAAAATGAATTTCTGTTACCAACTTTTTTTTTCTTTCTCGTTTTACAGGTAAGTCATACCGCCAGGCATGGCATGAGTACGGTGTGAAGTGTGTGCGGACGCCAGGATGGTTGCTGCCTCGCGGTGAGTGAAGAAACGAAGATCGATTGATATCTCTTCTTACCAGTCGCATATATAAGTGTGCACACACACATATATATATATATATATATATATATATGAGAAAAAGTAATTTTGAAGACATTCGACTTCGAGGACCATCCTCACAGTCCTCCCTATACTCAACATTACGTAAGATTCAATTAAACGTGACCTCTAGATAAATAGAAGCAAATTTATACAGAGGTCATTTCAAGGACCGTCCTGTACCCAAACTCAACGATTCGTTTGAGAACAGAAAATTTAAGGACTTTGCTGGAAACGTCTAGGTGTGTTGATAGTCAACGTTAAGTGGATATAATGTCTCCAAAGTATCTTTTCTATTCATACGAGTATTATATGTATTCGTAAATACGAGATCTTACCGAATGATTAATGACCATAGAGGTATAAACGAATGATTAACCCCACGGCAATTATAACTCTTTGAGCAGGGAGTGTATCGCGTACACACAAACACGCCGCATACTCTCGCCCTTTCTCTCTTTCGCGTTTTATACAGCGCGCGTGTAATCTACTCGAAGATTACTTCACAACGTAAAAAGTGGCCTCATTTGGATAGAAACGATTTTTAATACGCGGGAAAAAAAGGTAGTTCCCTCGAGAAAAAAAAAACAAGAGATAAAAAGAAGAAAAAACAAAAGATAGAAGTGAATTTAATCCAATTAGACGAAATTACGAATGAGGACGTTAAAATTTCGAAACCTCAGCCGGGAAGACATTCGGTACCAGAATGAGAGATAGAATTAATATCTTCCGGTCCCCATTCACGTGTACTTTAATTATATCAAGTGAATCCATTTTTCTTTTTTTTTTCTTTTTCGTTTCGTCGTTAAAAGTCTATATCTTTTTTTTTTTTTTTCAACGTTTCTTGTTCTTCATCTTTCCACTTTTTTCGCGGGGCTGTCACCTGAAATTTTGCGTATCTCGTACGAACGATCTGCCAGCCGTGGTCGTTTCGCCGTCTCATCCTCGAGGTCATTTTCCGTCACGGGTCTCGACGCACGCCTAACGCTTAAACGATTTTCGAGTCTCCGTCTTTCGAAAGGAAAAAAAAAGAAGATTATTCGGAACGGAGAACGTGCGATCTATCCCTATAAAATCTGAGGAATCAGCGCTACTGCTCTTTTTTTTTGCTTACTTCTCATTCTCTTTTTACGTCTTCTCTTTGAATGGAATTTAGTGGAACGAAAGAAGAAGCGAAAGAAATGGTCAAGAGTTCCACCCTAAAATGTTATTTAAAAAAATTGAAAATTCCAAGTTTTATGATTTTTTTTTAGTAAAAAAAAAATCATAAAACTTTTTTTACGCATTGACCCCTTGCTGATTTTTTTCCGCCATTTTAAAATTCGATAAAAATATAATACCGATAATGACATATTGGAGAATGTTCAAACTAATATCCTGAATTTTTATGAGTCATTCGGAAGGATACGGTCAACGTGGCAATCGTTTAAAAATGGCTGGGGTCAATTGTGACCCCCCTGTGACCAGCGTGCTATAGGCAGAACGTGTGGCTGCGAAGGGTTAAAGCTTGCTGCATCTCGATCGCGCTTTCCGAGCGTACTCCCTATCATTTCTATAACTCGGCTATAATTTCATGAGTATCATCAAACGATTTTCACATACGTATTCACAAAAGTCTGTAAAAATAGAATAAAATAAAACGATTTTTTTCCAAATTTCTAGACAACACTACTGCCTAAATAGATCAAAAGTAACAATTTAGCAAACGCCCAAGCATACGGAAAACATTATAAAAAGTAAAAAAAGACGAGAGATATGGAGAGTTTTTTATTTGACAAAATTGATTTAATAAAATTAATAACTCTCAGTTTATAAATAAATAACTAAAAAATAAAATTTAATAAATAACTCAGTTGATAAAAATCAGGATAAAGTAATTACTAAAGCGAAATCGAGAGAGAGAGAGAGAGAGAGAGAGAGAGAGAGAGAGAGGGTCGTCATTAACACAAGGCAAAAAAGCAAGAAAAAATACACATTGCATACAAATATGAATGCTATGGTGTTGTATGTTGCGTAGGAGAGGAGGGGACTTCTAAAGACCTTACGCTACCAAAAAAAAAAAATTAATTTAAATAGTATCTAATTAAATCAAATAAGTTTTTTCCTTCTCTCGTGACCTACTACGACGCTATTTGTTTCAAATATTTTCTTTTATTTATTCAAGCTATTCTTTTTAAATATTCAATATATTAAAATTGAATAAAGACTGAATTCAAATTAAATAAAGATAAAACAAGATATATCGCACGAATACGAGAAACGAATTTAGGTTCATGACATAAAAGTGCGGTGAAAAATTTGAATTATTTTTCTTTTTTTTCGCTAAAAAGGCTGTTATTTGGAAATAAAAAAGGTCGTGCCTTTCTTTTAACAGGCGTGACTATGTATAGAAAGACTAACCATTTTCCTCGACTGCAGAATATTATAAAAGTCTTCTAATGAAAACAAAGCCAAGAGATTTTTGATAGACTGAATCGTGTACCATTTTTTCGTCTGTCTCTTCTGTCTTATACTACCAGATGAAACCAAATCACAGATTTATTAGGAATAAATAAAACATTTAGTTATTAGACGATATTAAATAGATCTTGATTGGAATAAATAAATATATTGAAAATAAATAATTTTAATAAAGGAATGCAATAGGAAAATTTTTATTTCACGAAAAAATCTAGTTAATTCAAATTTAAAAAAATCAAATAGACGCATCTAGTTAATATCAAAAGAATTTTTCTGTCAGTGTAAGGACCATCCTATCCCCATAATCAACGGTTCGTTTAGAAGAAAAAGAATGAGGACTGTATCGAAAAACGGCCAGATGTACTGATAACCAACATTACATCCATATAATAACGGGTTAAAAATATCTTTTCCCCATATACACGCACACCTTGTATGGAGCCATACAATAGCTATGTACGATGTTGTATAGTTGGAGAGCGAGAAAACGTGCAACAGGTATTGCGTCGGTGGAGCGAGAGGAGTGAGGGGAAGAGGCAAGAGGGAGGAGGAGAGCGGTAGATGTAACCGAGGTTCGGCTGGGTTAGTTTGAGGTGTGCTCATGTAGATAAGCTCCGTTAATGACCGGACGTGCGCTCACCCAGCCAGAACTCTCGCGAACTCCCCCTCGACCCTCGCCCTCTCGTGTTTCTCGTCCCCTCTTAACCAGACCCCGAGACCCCTTGCCCTTCTATTGCTCCCACCCGCTATCCCACCCGCTCTCGTCAATCCGTCGATTCTTTTATTTTCTTACGTTTTTTTTTTTTCTTCTTCTTGATTCTTTTCGTAACGTCTTCTTCGTCTTTAACGTCTTACGTACAACTTCGTCTTTATCTTCGTCATCTTCTTCAGCTATGTTCTTCGTCGCTTGGACGCATGGTCCGTTGTGCAAGAGGCTTCAGGGCACTCGATGTGTTTTCTTAGGCGAATTTATGCAGGTCTTCTTCTTGGTGCCCTTTGCCAGCGCTTTTGTCGGTCCCTTTTTTATTTAAAAATGTTTTTTTTTTTCGTTTTCAATGAGAAAGAGCGTTATCGTTTTATCACTAGCATTAGCTCAATGAGGTTGATCGTCATTTGAGGGTTAGGTGATCGTCAGTTGTTGATAAATGTTCCAGTTTCTAATAGAACTTCTACGGATGTTTGTATCAATCCACTAATTCAACTGTCCATCAAATGCCGTGCGGAAAATTGGCAGAGAATTCTTGATACAATGCGGGGCCTTCAATGGATTGTTTGTGGATTCCATAGTAGGGTTTTCCCTAAAAGAATCGGACCGGGCCCCTATTAGGCAATGGTAGGGTAGATAGGTTGAATAAAACTATGGTCTAAGTACGGAGACCAAGTATGGGCCTTTAAGGGATGTAGTTGTAGATTCCCTAGTAGCGATTGCCCCAATACTACCAGACTTTGCTATTATAGGGGCAAATCAGTATAAATGGCTTGACTAAAGATTTTGTGACATAATAATTATCGAGATCGATAAAATATAATAATTAAACTATGCGTTTGGTAAACGAGCTGTGATGCCTTGAACCAACACGCATGCAGTTCATTGGAACAACGCGGGATCAAACGTGTCAAAATATGCGACAGAATTCTAAGCCTCAAATGTATTGAAATAATACATTTCTTTTTTACAGTACGGACACACGCTCGTACGCATTTGGCTGCAATAATTTCTATGAGGCACCGCCTTGAGGCAATTTTAAAGGGCCTGGTTATTTTGCCTTCAATGGCCCTCGGTAGCAAAGTGTGACTGGCCACTGATGGCCCATGTGAGACTTCTAGACTAGGGCTTCAAGGCCTTAGGCCAGTCTAGGATTTTCCAAAAATCGATTTTTTTTGTTAATAATGTACCTTAGTACCTATAAAATTATATTCCAAAAGATTATGGGTGTGAAAAATCTCTAAGTACTCGATTTTCGAATTCTAGCGCAGCCCCTCTTGATTCATGTCGTGACTTTCTACTAACTGTAAACGCGTTTATCTCAAGACTACATTTTTCAAGTCGGCCGGACTCATAACTCAAACAAATTTCAACCGATTCACTTGAAATTTTAACTGTATATTTAGAATTACATTTTCTGAGGCACTACGTAGGATTTTTTAAATTATATTGCATAGTTCCTTTTTTATAAACAATTTTCTGACGATTTTCTCATGGCATTTTATACTTTTTGTTTTAGAAATGCGCCATTTTGAGAAAAAACTATATATCAAAAAAATCCTACGTACTTCTATAGCTATTCTTATATATATATAATCGAAAAAACTTTAGTGTCTCATCATAACTCAAAAATTATAGGAGCTGTTGGTCCGGCCGTTGACCTTCCAGAAATAAAAGCGCCTTCGGAAAAATGCTGCACAGTCGCCATTTTGACATGTATTGCTGTAAAAAAATATTTTTGTATAGTCAATTACGTGTATAATAAAAACCCTATTTTGTAATTCCGATTTATTTTATGGTTTCGCTGAAAAAAAAATCACAAAATATGCCCTTTTTTCGGCCTCCAGAGTGGCCTAAGGCCTTAATAAAGTTAGGGAAAATTAAGATGAGCCTGATCAAATAGAATTGCTACGCTATGAGGCCGGTTGATCGTAATATGAGGATTAGGTGGTCGTCAGTTATCACTAAATGTTCCAGAAGCAAATAGAACTTCTACAGATGTTTCTATCAATCCACTAGTTCAATTGCCCAACAAGTGTGACCTAAAATGAAATCTCCAAGGCGTTTTTGGCTCCTCTACTCCATCGGATTGGAGGTTTCGTTGGTGAAGGCGTTTAGAGGACTTACGGAACTATAATGTGTTTGTAAAAAATAAACATTATTTTATATATTTAATCGCCGCGTCAACATTAAAAAAAAATGAATACCAATTATCCCGAGCGCCAAGGTAGTGTAACCTCTTAATTTTATCCCGAAAAAAACGAATCAACAGATCAGATACTACCATTTTATAATATTAATAAGAAATACATGTATATAGGTATTGAAATATGTTCGTATGTATATAGAAAAAGAGACTCCCCCTTCAAGCTTTATGGCTCGGTAACTTCACCGTCGTTTTCCTTGCGCTCTCTGTGGCAAAAGTCCGTTACGTAATGATTCTCAGGAGGATCGGTAGTCTTGTGTGTCTCTTCGTGTAATGAGCGCTCCCACCACCTACTTCTCTCTTGCCCCGCACGTGTGTCGGCTCGCCGGCAGATGCGCTTTCGTTGTACCTGCCTGCGTTCCGTGCACTTTTGCAGAATCGAAAGCCGTCGCGGGTATCAACGATAGGCCGGAAACTTTTTTTGGAATTACGAGAAAGCGATGAAAAAAAAGCAACCGATTGTATTTTTACATATCAGTTGACTTTGCACGCTCGGAAACTCGTCAAATGGCATCCCGATCGGTAGTGGGAGCCCAAGTCGCGGCTGAGCAGTCACCTAGCCGAGAATTGGCCCGGGTTAAGGCTGCTTGATACGGTAGATCACTGCAGCTGCGAGTCCACTACCGTCGGTTCCGCTTTTCTTTACACTGACAAAAATATATGGTATTTGGAAGCCATTTTTATATTTCCCTGACAATAATATTTTATAGCCGCGATTACTGGACAATATATAGTACTGCTTGTTGATATTTTAGCAGTTGCGTAAATTATACACACATGTCAACCGCAACCGACAATCTTACAAGCATACGTTGATTGTTCAATGCTATATAATATAGTGGGTTTTCATAAAATGGATGTATACATCGCATCGGGTCATACTATACGGCGATTTAAATGTGACATTACGCTTCAAAAAAAGTTCTTTGACAGTTTTGTGTTTGGTGAAGCCAGTTGTGTGTTACAGAGTTCCAAAATGGAGGTAAAAAAAGAGAAAATTCGATATATTCTTCAGTACCACTACGACCAAGGTGAAAAGGCGGAGCAGGCGGCCAAAAAAATTTGTGCTGTTTATGGACCCAATACAGTATCGAATGCAACAGCAAAGCGATGGTTCCAACGATTCCGTTCTGGTAATATGGACGTCGAAGATGAGGCACGCTCTGGTAGGCCAATCGTCGAAAATGTCGATAAAATCATGGAAATCGTCGAGTCGGACCGGCATGTGAGCACTTATTCCATTGCCCAGGAACTGAAGATTAGCCAGAAAACCATTTGGAACCATTTGCAAAAGGCTGATCTAAAGAAGAAGCTCGATGTATGGGTGCCACACGAATTGATGCAAAAGGACCTTTTGGACCGAATTGATGCGTGCGATTCTTAGCTGAAACGTAACGAAATCGACCCATTTTTGAAGCGGATGGCGACTGGCGATGAAAAATGGGTCACATACGAGAACAACAGCCGAAAAAGATCGTGGTCCAATCGCGGTGAGCTGGCCCAAACGATCGCCAAGCCCGGATTAACGGCCAAGAAGGTTTTGCTGTGTTTGGTGGGATTGGAAGGGAATCATCCACTATGAGCTGCTCCCATCGGGCCAAACACTCAATTCGGATCTCTACTGTCAACAACTGACCAGATTGAAGCAGGCAATCGACCAGAAGCGGCCAGAATTGGCCAATAGGAAGGGTGTTGTGTTCCATCAAGACAACGCCAGGCCGCACACACCTGTAACGACGCGCCAGAAGCTCCGAGAGCTTCGATGGCAGGTCCTATCGCACCCGCCGTATAGTCCAGACCTAGCACCAAGCGATTATCACCTTTTCAAGTATTTGCAAAATTTTCTTGATGATACAAAACTGGCCTCAAGAGAGGCTTGTGAAAATGAGCTGGTCAAGTTTTTTACCAATAGGGACGAGGACTTCTTCAATCACGGAATTATGAAATTGCCTTCAAAATGGACAAAAGTTATCGAACGAAACGACGCATATTTGATCTAAATCGGATATTCCTAACTATGTTAATTTTATCGTCGAAATAAAGCGAAAAAACGCTCAGAACTTTTTACTTCATCTAATACAATTTGGGGCCTTCGTGGGATCATTCGTGGATTCCATAGTAGGGTTTTCCGTAAAAGGGCCGGACCGGGCCCCTATTAGCGAATGGTAGACATGGGATCGGACCCCGAGCGAAATGTAACCCTCGCACATCGGATTCCAGCCAGGATGCTAATCCGGAACTATTAAGGACACTAGTCAGAATCCCGAACTTCTAGAACAATATCTAGTTCGATATCGAATCGGATCCCAGGGATAAATGTAAAAATCACCAGAAGATACTGATCCGTATAAGCTGGAGACGCTGGACGTTTTCTGAAATCATTTATTCAAAGATCTGAAAAAGTTTAGGTAAAAATTGGTACTACAGCATAACTGTGAAAACTTATACATTTTAATAACAGAATTTTGAAAAAAATTCTTTACATTTAATTTTAAAAATTCGAAAAAAACAATATATAGACTTTGAAAGACGTATTTCCTGAAGAAAAGTGATATAGGTTATTTATTCTAAGTAATTATATTTAAATTAAATGGACATCGTTCGAACTGAGAAAATATGTATTTCATTTTCAAAGAAAAATGTATTTAATACGTATTTCAAATTTTTGCCACCACGTTTACGCCTTGTGCTACGTAGTTGGGCGACATCTGGATTGCGATGAAGATACCCCTTCTAGGGAATCCGTATCATATCCCGATCGGGATCTGATCGGAACTTAGGTATCCCTAAGAAATTTCTGCACGGAAACTTGAATAGAATAGTAGAAGTTTGACCGGAGCAAAACTCCAAGTACGGTATACAGCATAAGTATTTGTGTGCTGATTTTGTGATAGCACTGAATCAACCATATCTATATTGTCAAGCCTTTAACAATAGTTAATAGTTATTTCGGGCATACTAGATAATCAAACACGCCACCAAAATCGCATGTTTAGATATACTTTTCACTTATAGCTGTGTCAACCATATTATGATTGCACTGTCAATAAACTATAAAGAATTTGACTATACCCTCTTTCATCATGGGCGTTTTTTCTAAATACCATGCACTTTAATCTCAGTGTACTGATTTACAAAAAGAAAGGAAAAACAACGTTAAGTGATAATAAATTATCGGAACAGTTGAGGAAGGAACGGATGAACGGGGCCACTTCCAAGTTAAAGACAAGGCAGCGGGCAAGCATTGGATTCGTAGTGTGTGTGTGTGTGTGTGTGTGTGTGTGTGTGGGAGTGAGAGCAACGGAGCAGAGCAAGACGCTATTCGTGTGCTGTGCATGCTCGCTGACAAACGTAAATATATGACAAACACGTAGAAGCGATAGCGCCGGAAACGGCCAGTTGTCTAACAATAATGTAGTCGAGTATATGTACATATATACATAGAGGCATATATGCACATATATGTATGAAGTGAGTCAGTGAATGGAGCAAGATGGGGAGAGGGGGAGGGAGAGAGAATCGTTGGTAAAACGACCATGAAGAGCGAGGAAGAATCGCCGGTTTGGCGTATCGTTATGCCATGTAGCAAGTGCGAGAAGGAAGACAAAGTTGGAAGAAACGCCCTCGCAACTCTTCGCGCTTTTTTTCGTCTTCTTCTCCTTCTTCTTCCTCGTCCTTCTCCTTCTTCACTTCTGTGACTGTAACTTGTCCATTGAATAATAATGAAGCGTTCCGTTCCCCGAGCCTTCGACGTCCCAACCTCCAGACAACTACGAATTGTGCGTTTATTTATCATTTCGAAATTCAATCGAATCAGGATGCGCCGGCGAGAAACTCCTGGCTAGCCTGAGAGACTCGAGCATATAGACAAAAGACAAAACACTTGCTGATGTTTGTCGGAGCTTGGAGAAGTTCTTTCACTAGGATTAACGCAATGAGGTCGATCGTCATTTGAGGGTTAAGTGATCGTTGGTTGTCGATTAATGTTCCAATTGCAAATAGAACTTCTGCAGATGTTTGCGTCAATCCACCAATTCAAATGCCCATCAAGATGTGACCCAAAATGGAATCTTCAAGGCTTTTTTGACTCCGCTACGCCGTTGAGTCGGAAGTTACGTTAGTAAAGCCGTATGGAGGTTTTTCAGAATTGCCAGGTCTGATCCATTAATGAATTTCTCAGTAAATTCCATTCGTGATTTACGCTCGGTTGGGTCATTCATGAAAGGGTGAAAATAACCGACGACACGAAGGAACTGCGTAAAAGAGAAAGAGACGGAGAGTGAATGGGGCAAGAGGAAGGAGGGAGATAATGAAAGAGGGTGCAACGAGTGGGCGATTTCGTAGCGACTCGCTCATGTGTCACTTGTTGCATTCTGATTGCCGTATAGATACACCAACGACTGATGATAAATCAAAAAAGGGCTCAGGACGGAAATTTACGGCTTGTGAAGCCCGTCCCGTGATGCCCTTTGCTCAGGCAGTGCTCGATACATGTGCAAGTATCAAAAATAGCTCTCGTCTCTCATTCCTCCTTTCCATATCTCTTTCGCACCTAAAACACGCGTACGTGCTCCTGTACGATGAGGAGAACGCGTCTTTCTCTCTCGCTCCCTTTCGTCCCCACTTTTAACGAGGACACACGAACACGCAGACATGCGCGCACTTGTAATGTGACAAACTTCTCTCTTTCTCTCTGTCTCTTTCTCTCACTCGCGCTTGTTGGAGCAGACGCGTTTCTTCGGTTGGCCCGTGTGCGTTATAGCCTCGTGACGCTACACGGTCGTTTCCGGTGGCCCTCTTGCCCTCCCCCGAGTGGCTTCCCCTTCGGACTTCCGGTCGCTCTTACTACGCTTACTACGTGAGCCGTGTCCTCACTTGTTCTTTCTTTCTTCCCCTCATCACGAGCCCTCTCTTCTCTTCAACTTCCCCTTCAGCGACTTCCTCTGCACTTTTGTCCTTTTCCCTCACCGCTTTCCTCCAAAAGTCCTTCGCCCATTCTTCCTGACCGTGACACTTGTGGGTCGCCTCAACCCCGCAAAATCCAAGCATGCATCTAGGTTTTCCAGACTTTCATTGGCATCCGCTGTACGAGGAGATCCTCGACTGAACACAGAATGGAATGAAAGACTACTTGGAAATGGGAGATGAGTGTCTTCATGGTGTCCATGGAGGTTGAGCAATTAAACGTTTATGATAAAGCTAATATTAGGAGTACCCGAAGGAAAATTTTCGAGCCGCGTTCAACCCGCAAAATAAAGGCCTTATTTTCCGAGTAGAGATCGGCGATAGCGGATTATCGGGTACCTAAACGAGGGTACAATGTTTGTAATACTTATACGTTAGGGCCTCCGATGAACCTCCCGAATGGCAGAAACTGGACATTGTCACTCAAAAGTTCGTCTTGCGTCTGACTCGGGTGCTCGTTGACTAAAGCTTCCACTTCCTCGTCATGAAACTTTTTCTGCTGGCCTGGATGTTCCTTATCTTTCGTGTCAAAATCACCTTTCTTTATAGCCTTGAAACCAGTACCCACATGTTGAAATTGATGGAGCATCATAAGCTTCCCGACGGCATTCGTTGACTTTCAGCGGCACTTTTCTTCAAATGGAAGCAAAAAAGAAAAGCTTCTCGCAAATTGTGTTTTGTTGGCACAAAATTCGACATATTGAACGCTCAAAAAAAATAACGTCTTTTGCACTTCGGCAAAATAACGCATACTGAAAATTGAAGCCACGTGATGATGCTTAGACATAAAATTAGTAAAAATATGACCCGCTGCGATATAGCAACTAATTGCTACATCTCTTGAAAATCCCTTAAAATGAATGGACACACCTAATATCTTTCATTGGAGACATGTTGGAGTGCAATCTCCAGCTGAAGGGAGCAACGACGTCCACTGCAATACTCTCAACCGGAAGCCCACTGGGACCAGCCAGTTCTTTGACAATGCAAGACCAGCAGAAAAAACGTCAATGGTTGGTTAAGAAAACGACTGTTGCGCGCGCGGCCAGAGAAAGTTGTCGGTAGATCGATCATGCTAATTTGCCGCGATACACCAGACAGTAATTAAGAGATTTGCTATTGATGTCCCTGTGTACTTGCGTATATAAACGCATAAACGAGGATACACATGGAGGCTGGTAACAGAAAAGTCTTGATCATCCTGCGGCTTAATGAATCGTGACATTTGCAATTCGATCGTAACCGCCAACGGTATTAATCAGCGAAGTATAAATCTGCGCGATAATGTTTTTATTCGAGATGCGGATGACGCTTCGGATGAATTGTGTAAATTTGAACCAGCCGGTCAATATGGACTTGGCGTATTTGAGGATCGCTTTCTCTCGGTCGTCACACGAAACACTCTTGCCTGGCCTCTTATACGATGATCCTTTGCAGGGCTGCTAATTTACAGATTCGATTTTCTAATAGGTAGTCGAGAATTTTTTATAAGAAATGATGGGCACTTCATTTGCCAGAAGGATGGAATCATCGGTTTTTATTGAACAATTTATCCTGATGGAATGATTTATGTTTATGAAATCGTCGATTTATACGGACTCACATATTTTACTGATTTTTAGCTCACATACCTTTGATTTTTATAGAATCAAATTATTGATTTTTGTGAAATCAAATCATCGCTTTAGATATAATAAAATGATTTTTATGGAATCATATCATTCGATTCAATTAAATCAATTCATTGCTATCGATGGACTCAAATAATTGATCTTGATCGAATCAAATTAATTTATATGGGCTCCCATAGTTGACTGATGGGATCAAACCATTGATTTTTATACAATCAAATCATTGATTTTTATTCAATAAAATCATTGATTTTTATTCAATCAAATCATTGCTTGTAGTACAATCAAATTATCACTTTTGATATAATCAAAAGATTTTGATGGAATCAAACCATTGATTTTTATAGGATCAAAGAATTGATTGCAGTGCAATCAAGTTATCGCTTCTCATATGATCAAAACATTTTGATGGAATCAAATAATTGATTTCGATGGAATGAAGTCGTCGTTCTTGATGGAATCAAATCATTATTTCGAATACGATGAAGTAAATGATTTTAATAAAATAAAATTATTGACTCAAATAAGATCCAATAAGTAATTCTGATGGAATCGAATTGTTCATTCTGAAAAAATCAAATCATTAATTCCGATGGAATCAAATAATTCATTCTGATGTAATCGGATCATAAAATCGCCTGGTCGTTTCCAAATTTTCCCAGACTAAATACTCCCTCGCCGTTCAAATTACCACCAGCTCTTTCCCCTCCCACGAGCGCATATGTCCGCGTCCACGATTAAAAGCCGTTTCCCTGTATCACCTGCGATCTTCGCGTGACCCCGCGGGATGACTGTCATTCGTTGACGTCCCGCAAACGGCGATAGCCCTCTTAAAGAACATAAGGCAGGGAAGAGAAAAGCACATTCGCAACTAATTGCCGACTCCGAAATGGCGTCTCCTTCATTGCGCAATTGAAATTTATATTTATAGAATCGCGATTTCTTCTTCATTTCTCTCTTGCTCTCTCCTCACACAGCCACCTGTCCCGTGTTCGAGTCCCTACAGTTCGTGAACCATACACCTTTTTTTTTCGTCACATTTCATTCCGCATGTACATGCGCCTCCGTGTACACCAACCAGAAACTCATGAAATACGTTTACGTGTATACGAGGTTATACGTAGGGGAGACTTTATACGTGGCGGCGTGGGAGCAAAGCCGGGAACTGGTTTTCGAGGGTAATCTCGGTCGCGTTTCGGACCTGTTTCGTACGCGATTATATTCTCGTGTTATATACGCGTAATAAATATACATGTCCAAACGTACATACGACGTATCCATGTGAGAATATTTTGAACCCTTTAAATTCCATGTAATGACTATCAGAACGCGCGGCTGTTTTGAGGTGCTTGATTTTTTTCTTTCACAGAATTGTTGATGTAGGATACAGAGCGATCTTTGAAATTACCTTTATATAAATATGTTTACATTTGCCCATCGGCGATTTTGAAGGCATTGGGCTTAATGTTGCGAATGGGGACGGTTGGATACTATGAGGCCGGTCCTTGAAGTCGAATGTCTTAAAAATCACCTCCGCGATATATATATATAAATATGAAATAAACTCGGTGGCAAAACGCTCGATGAAATGTTCGCAAGCGGTGCGGGCACACATGGAGCTGGTCATCTTCTCCCGCAGCTCCTTGCCCTCTCTCTCTTTCTCTCTCTCTCTCCGTCTCCTTATTGCTCTTACGCACACCGGTTCCCAATGCCGGTACCATGAGACGGCTTCATTATGTATCGCTCCGTTGAGGTGAAGAGTATGAGGTGGGAGGGGAGAGGGGTGAGGTAGCTTTGGATATATGTATATTGCTCTGGAGATTTTCGGAGGGAGGGTTCATTGTGCGGGTGTTAAAAAATTTGCTCGTAAGAGGAGAGTCTCAACCTGAACAAACAGTGAGACCTTCTCCTTGTATAACGATAACTCTGATATGAGGAGAAAGATTGACAAAGAGGAAGAGAGAGAGAGAGAGAGAGAAAGAGAGAGAGAGAGAGAGAGAGAGAGAGAGAGAGAGAGAGAGAGAGAGAGCGACAGAGAGAAAGAGAGAGAGAGGTGAGACACGGTACCAAGAGATATAAAGAGAGCGAGAGAGAGAGAGAGAGAGAGAGAGAGAGGGAGAAGAGAGACGGTACCAAGAGATACAAAGAGAGAGAGAAAGAGAGAGAGGGCGGAAAGAAACAGAACCAAGAAGGTGAGGGAACGAGAGAGAGAGAGAGAGAGAGAGGAGAGAGAGAGAGAGAGAGAGAGAGAGAGAGGAAGACAGGGAAGAGAGTGGATGGTGGCGAAAAGGAGACAGAGAGAGTGGAAAGAGAGGAAGGAGAGAGACGGTGCCGAAAAATAAACAGGAAAAGACAGAGAGGGGGAGAAAGAAGGTACCAAGAAGGAGAGAGAGAGAGAGAGAGAAAGAGAGGGAGGAGAGAGCCAGGACAAGAAAGAGAGAGACGTTGCCAAGAAGAAGACAGAGGGAGAGAAAAGAAGGAGGAGAGAAACAGGGCCAAGAAGGAGATAGAGAGAAAAAGACAGGGAGGAAAGAGACGCTGCCGAAAAGGAGATAGAGAGAGAGAGAGAGAAAGAGAGAGAGAGAGAGAGAGAGAGAGAGTGGGATGGGAGCGGCGGTACCAATGAGGAGAGAAAAAGAAGAGAGATAGAGAAAAAAGACCGGGAGGAGAGAGACGGTGCCAAAAAGGGGACAGAGTAAGAGAGAGAGAAAGAGAGAGTGAGGGAGGAGAGAGACGGTACCAAGAGGTGAGGGCGCCCTCCGGAATTCCCGTGGGAAAGAATTTCGTTCCTGAGATTTTGCAAACATATATACAACGGAGATATTCGACGAGCACTGGAACTCGGATAGATATATATATATATATCACTCTCCGGTATATGACATAATGAACAACTAAGATGAAAAATAACAATGACGTTTAATTCTGATAATCTGTGATTTTGTGTAAGCTCAACTTATGATAACCGACGATAAAGATCGTGCGATCAACCTCGCTGGTGTCTTTTTCCTTCGGCCCTGTTTGCTGGAGACCGGAAGTCAATCAAACTCCGACCAACCGTTATCTAGGCTTTTTCTGTCTCTCTCTTTCTCTCTGCCTTTGCCTCTCCCTCTCTTTCTCTCTCTCCCTCTCTCTCTCCCCTCTCTCTCTCTCTCTCTACCTTCGTTCCCTCGTCTCATTTGCTCCAAAACGCTTCTTTTTTCTCTCGACTGATCTTCCTGCTCTCCCTCTCCCTCTCCCTTCGCCAATAACTCGACTTTCACCGGAGACAACGAAGGCAAAAAACCGCACACGTATTTCCAGTATGAGAGTCATGCTGTAATATCCGTACACACACGTGTGTGTGTGTGTGTGTGTCCTGCGTGTAAAAGGTTTATAGACCGAGAATGTTGGCTCAATTTCACAACGTTACACAATGTCCATACGTGAGGTGCGCGCGTTCGTCGACTTCCGGAAAAATATTGTCCGCCAAAGAGAAAAAAAAAAACCACGAAGGGAACCACAGTCACGAGATCCATTGGTCGAACGACTTTTCTTTTTTTTTTTCTTTCCACAAACACGTAAATATTCACTTTCCAAATGTTTTCAAAATCATCAATATTTCCACTTCTCAAAAGACAAATATGGCTCGTGTGCGTAAGACGAGCGGAAGTCGCCCCCCCCCCCCCCGCCCCCGCGAATGCACTCACCTCGCGGCTCCAAGCACGAAAACATCCTTGGACAAAATTCCGATCGACTGGAGTATCAATTTAGCGAGACCGACATTTGAAAAGAAGAACGCGCACTTTGTGTGTGTATGTGACGCTGACCGTGAAGTGCATCGTGACACAAGGTGGTCACGGGTCATGGAATTGCCGGAAGTCCAGAGCCGAGATTCGCCCCGAGAGGCTTAGGAAATTACTCTCTACGGGCTCGTACCCCTTTCCTCCTTATTTCTTACGTCTCCTTGAACACCCTCCTCCCCCCCGCCTCTGTTCTCTTACAAGTCTCTTCTCCCTCTTTCTTCTTCGCGATCCAGCCTCCGCGTTCCCAATCGACCCCGATTTCTCACATGCCTGTTGGCACAGAGCAACTCTTTCTCTTCCGGGCTCTTAATCCGCCCCCCCCCCTCCTCGTCCACCCCGCTGGTCCACTGACTCGCGCCTAGCCACCCCGCGGACCGATCTTTCGCTGGGCAAAAGCGGCTCGTGCCTCGTGCAGCGAAAATTTATGTCAATATGAAATAAAATAAAATTGTATTGAA
>OZ010716.1:27346891-27408414 GCA_963932345.1 Ophion ventricosus
TACCCCTTCTAGGGAATCCGTGTCATATCCCAAATGGCATCTGATCGGAACTTAGGTATTCCTAAGAAATTTCTGCACTGCGGCGTGTACGTGTGTACTCCTATTATGTCAAAGTACGGTAAAATGAATAACAAACGATAATTACAGTGAAGTTTTCAGTGATGTGATTCAAATCGATTTCTATATACGTCTTTCAAGCGACTTATGCTTTTTTTTTTTCAAGATAAGATTTATACTTTTTTTAAATCCACTCATTTCGCGTATCGATATATTTTTCTTGAGATAATTTATCGTATAGAATGCAATGTGATGTATAAAGGATCGTATTGAATCTAACAATGTAGGAATCCTTCAGAATTCAGATTGTATTCCCCATTGGATTCCAATAGGACATACCGATTCGAATCCAATGTACGTGACATCTTGATACATGGATCCAATGGGTCATCCCATTGGATCTTTATCAAGAAGTAAGCACAATGGAAATCCAATTGGATCCCTACGACTAATTCCTCCTCAGGGATAGCCAGCGTTAGGTATAGAGGTACGAGTTCAAAATTTTCCCTCGTATGTGTGTGTGTATGCACAAACACGTACAATATAGAGACCGCGATGTATCTCGGTCGCGCGTCTGAACAGTTCGCCTCCTTTCTCCCCCTCACCCTTGGTTCCCCTTGGTCCCTCTTGGACCCCCTTGGTTCCCCACCCCGCGGTTCATCGTTTACTCTCTTCTCCTACTGCCTCCTTGTATATGTGTTCCCTCCGCCTGCCGCGATTCTCTGCCATGATCTCGTCAGTCCTCTCGCTCTTTCGCTCTCCTCCTTCTCCTCCTCCTTCACCTCCTCTGCTCCCTCTGTAGGCACACTTTACATTGCGTCCTCGACTCTCTCTCTCTCTCTCTCTCTCTCTCTCTCTCTCTCTCTCTCTCTCTCTCTCCCTCTCTCTCTCTCTCTCCCTCTCTCTCTCTCCCTGTCTCTCTCTCCCTCTCTCTCTCTCTCTCTCGCTCTCTCTCTCTCTCTCCGTCTGGATTACGTGTTTTTTCCTCTCCTCCCGAAGTTTCTGGCGCTGTTGCCTGGTGCTGGTTGCTCCGGTGCCGCCGGCTGGCCTGTGTGTGCTCTCCGCGTCGCTCCGCGGCTTTGCCCTTTCGCGCGCTCTCTCCTCTCTCCGCAATAATCCCGCGTGCGCGCTCGTATCTAACCGCGGTACAAACGCGCGCGAGTTCGTGAACGCACTCACGGTGCTCTCTCCTCTCCTCGGGCGGCTCTTCGACTCTGGCGACGCGCGCGATCATCGGCGCGTACACGTTACATACGTAGAGAGAGAGAGAGCGCGAGAGAGAGAGAGAGAGAGAGAGCGAGAGAGAGTGAGGAAGAGAGAGAGGGGGAGAGATATGTATATATGAAGATATGCGCTATATATTGTTCTACGTATATGGAGACAAGCGGACAGTGAAAAGTGAAGCGTGGTGACGTGCTGCGAGGCACGAAGTCCCTAAAGGATTGGGGAGGACCAACCCCTTCGTGACTGTCTCTCCTTACTCTCTTCTCCTCTCTTGCTGCGGTTTCTCCTCTCTTCTCCTCTCCTGGTTTTTTCCATTCAGGTTGACTTCTTTCTCTCTCTCTCTTTGTCCCTCTCCCTCCCTCCCTCTCTCTCTCTATCACTTTCTGCCACTTGCTATCTCCCTTTCTCTCTTTACAAACGTCAAATCCTCCCAGCTCTCAATCCAACCAAACGCCATCCAGTGCACTTTTTCCCAAATGTTTCATCGCCAAAAGAGACTTTAAAAATCGCTCGTGACAATTCTCCAATTCGCATCTAAACGCGAAAAAATAAAATAAAGCAGAATCGACAATATGCTTGATCTCCCATTGGTACGTTCGACACGCCGTAGGTCGTGTACAACGCGAAACGTCAGATGAGCGCGAGAGCGATGGAGCAACGTTGATTGGTGTGCGCAACGTGAATGCGAGTAGGATCGAAATTTTTGGATTTAGACGTTCTCGATATGAACGTCAAATCAAATAACGCTCGGTGAGGAACGTGCGCAGAGAAACTAAATAATACTCTCCCCCTTCTCTCTCTCTCTCTCTCTCTCTTTTTCTCCAATGATTTCTCCTTCGTGCTCCGTCTATCTGCCGCTTTGTTTCTTGGGGCTTTTTTCTTTTGGATCTCGTCTTTCCCTCCTTCGTCTCCTTGACGCCCTCTGGTGGTGCGACTCGGTAACGACGACGATCCATTGGCCGCCTCGTTGTCCACGGTGATTCCCCTCCTTTGCTGCTCCACCCCCCCCCCCCCCCCCCCCCCCCCCCCCCTCCTCATCTCCCCTCCCTAACGTATCTTCGACATCGCTTCCCCTGCCCCGCTGTCCCTCCCTCCCCCCAACGAAAACCGCCACCAAACCGCCACTCGTGTTGCACCGAGAGACAACCAGCGTAATACACGTGCACCGAGTCTCGCGTATATACACCCGCGCCTCTGTCAATGATTTCACACCTGCCATGTAGCCGCGATTAATGACGAATTTGAGGCTACCGCCGCGCCGACGATAAGTAACGGGATCGCGCGCGCGCTGTCACTTGCTGTCCTTTTTTCTACTTTTTCTTCGAAAATCACTGGAAACGAAAAAAAAAGAAGGAGAAGAATACGAAAGAAACGGAGGAAATCGGATCTTACGGCGGTCACGTGGTTTACGCTGCGATTGAGAGAAGACAAATATTTCGCCGGGGGAGGGAGCGAGGAACAAAGAATTCCGATTGCGATCGGAATGCAAAAACTCTTCCAAGTGCGGTCGATACTTTTTCTTTTTTTTTTTTTTCAATCAACTCAAGTGACGTGATTTTTGTGATTTTGTTTTGTTTTTTTTTTCTTCACTACGATACGAACGATATCGCGGAGGTAGGAAAAATCGGACTTTCGTGAATGACGGCCTCGACGACGAGTGAGGCTTGAGAAAAGTGTGCTGCTCGATTGAGAGACGGAATGAAAGAGATCTCCGATGAGGGAAAGGGCGACGAGAAACGCCGAGGGAGGGAGCGATGAAAGAGACCGCGCCGCGGAGTGGGGAGGGGGGGAAGGAAACAAAAAAACGAAATACTCCGGATCGTGCTTTTTTGTCACTGCATGGTCCCGATTGTGAATGAATTTTTTTTTTTCTTCTTCGGATGCGGTGTTTGAGTTTGACTTTTCTACGGGGAGAAGGAAAAATGATTATTTACGTGTGACACGTGGGTTTGCGTAATTTTTGAACGTTTCGAAATACGGTGAGGCTCGACCTGATAAATATCGACGATTCGCGATTTTACTTTTCGAAATGGGACGGCGGAAAAGTTCGGAAACACTTTTCACGATTTTTCGTCCGGAAGGCATTTATGAAAACAATATTTCTAAGATAATTTTTTTTTTTCAAACTCTAATTCTCCATTTCATTGAAGTAAACATTTTTTTAAACATTTTTTTGCGGCAAATTGGAGGTAAAGCTCGCCCCTTTCGAGTCTCTCTGAGAAAGAATTTTTCTCGTTATTAAAAAAAATTAAACGCGTCTTTATGAGCGTAGAAAAATAGCAAAAAATAAACAACACCACACTAACGATTGGGTAGTGAGTAAAAAAATTTGTGGAGTGTAATACTAATAAAAAAGGAGAGCATGAGGAACACATGTTTTTTTGTTTGTTGATCTTTCATACACTGCCTCGAACATTCTTTTGTGCCTTTTTCTAGCCGAGATCTGTAACTTTACAGCCCGAACGAAAATTCCAAAAGTGTGTCCATGCTTTTTGGCCCTAGTTTATATATATATATATATATATATATATATATATATATATATATATATGCATCGTTGGAATGCAATAGAAAAGATTTTAAATTTCTCAAATTTATTTAGCTGATTAGAGCAACGAAAATCCCTCAAACATTTTTATTATTCAGCAATCGATAGTCTAAATCTATTTAAGAAAAAAAAATGTTTATCTAGTAGTGCAACTAACAAAATGGAAAGAAAAAAATTATCAGAATGCAAGGAAAATTTGTTTTTCAATTTTGATTTCGTTACTTCTATTGCGATATAAAATTTTTTTTTTAATACATTTCGATTGTCGATTTCTACGTAATTGAAATAAAAAAGAATAAAAATTAATAAAAAAAATATCGTTAGATCGCAACGAAAATTCTTTTTATTTTTATTTCATCATTTGTATTACTACATAAATTGTTTTTTCACAGATTTTGCTTTTCAATTTCTGAAAAATAATCCTAAAAAAAAGTTTGATCGATTTCCTAAGCTCAAAACGGCAAAAAAAATTAAGAATTTCAGCAAAATCAGTTCCATCGCACGTTATATATATTAGATGAAGTAAAAAGTTCTGAGCGTTTTTTCGCTTTATTTCGACGATGAAATTAACATAGTAAGAATTATCCGATTTAGATCAAATATGCGCCGTTTTGTTCGATAACTTTTGTTCATTATGAAGGCAATTTCATAATTCCGCGATTGAAGAAGTCCTCGTCCCTATCGGTAAAAAACTTGACCAGCTCATTTTCACAAGCCTGTCTTGAGGCCAGTTCAGTACCATCAAGGAAATTTTGCAAATGCTTAAAAAGGTGATAATCGCTTGGTGCCAGGTTTAGGCTATACCTCGGGTGCGATAGAACCTCCCATCCAAGCTATCGGAGCTTCTGGCGCGTCGTTAAAGATGTGTGCATCCTAGCGTTGTCTTGATGGAACACAACACCCTTCCTATTGGCCAGTTCTGGCCGCTTCTGGTCGATCGCCTGCTACAATCTGGTCAGTTGTTGACAGTAGAGGTCCGAATTGAGTGTTTGGCCCGATGGGAGCAGCTCATAGTGGATGATTCCCTTCCAATCCCACCAAACACACAGCAAAACCTTCTTGGCCGTTAATCCGGGCTTGGCGATCGTTTGGGCCGGCTCACCGCGATTGAACCACGATCTTTTTCGGCTGTTGTTCTCGTATGTGACCCATATTTCATCGCCAGTCACCATCCCCTTTAAAAATGGGTCGATTTCGTTACGTTTCAGCAAAGAATCGCAGGCATCAATTCGGTCCAAAAGGTCCTTTTGCGTCAATTCGTGTGGCACCCATACATCGAGCTTCTTCTTGAGAGCAGCCTTATGCAAATGGTTCCAAACGGTTTTCTGGCTTATCTTCAGTTCCTGGGCAATGGAATAAGTGCTCACATGCCGGTCCGACTCGACGATTTCCATGATTTTATCGACATTTTCGACGATTGGCCTAGCAGAGCATGCCTCATCTTCGACGTCCATATTATCAGAACGGAATCGTTGGAACCACCGCTTTGCTGTTGCATTCGATACTGTATTGGGTCCATAAACAGCACAAATTTTTTTGGCCGCCTGCTCCGCCTTTTCACCTTGGTCGTAGTGGTACTGAAGAATGTATCGAATTTCCTCTTTTTTTACCTCCATTTTGGAATGCTGTAACACACAACTGGCTTCACCAAATACAAAACTGTCAAAGAACTTTTTTTTAAGCGTATAGTCACCTCTAAATCGGCGTATAGTATCACCCGATGCGATGTATACATCGTGAGATATGGCTCACTAAAGACATCTAGCGGAAAACGCTCAGAACTTTTTACTTCACCCAATATATATATATATATATATTTATGCGCAGGAAGCGTGAAAAAGAGGGGAATAGTTTGGAGGCAGGCAGTTGCGCAAGCGTGATAGCTTGTCTTCGTCGCAGGTACATACGAAAATAGATCCCGCGCGCGCGTTTGTGGCTTCTCGACCAGCCACCAAGGGGTGAAGGGTACGCTCCAACGAATTGATAGCAAACGCATGGTGGCTGAAGGCGCGTGGAAAAGACACAATTTTCGGCTCCAAATGGACGTTGGACCACTTCCTCTCGTTCATACAAAGAAATAATAACAATAATATCCGAAAAAAAACGAGAAGATCATCAGCAACTTCCGTTTTCAGGTGTTAGAAGTAAAAGCCTTTTTTTTTTTTAACCACGTTCACGATGGGCTAAACAAAAGGAGGAGAAGCAAGGGCGGATCTCTAGGGTGCGAATGACATCTTTCGCGTCCTCGTAAATTCGCCATTGGACGATACGTTTTTCGTAAACACGTGCTCCCGTTCTACTGAATTACTCGGAGCATCATCGGAGTCGAAAAAATCGTGGTGACGTGTGACGTGGTCGGACACGTCGTAGCGAACCGACCACGTGACGATTTTCTTTCTCCTCGCTGGCGCTCGTGGTACGAAGCTGGAGAACACGTGGCTTCCGGTTCTTTCGCATTGTCGACTGGTCCAAGCTTTGTACGAGGGGACGAGACATTTATGCGCGAATCGTATGGTTTTTCGGATGTTTAAAAAAAAAACTCGGTTCTGCTAATTCATAAATATAGATTAATTTGCATATGTGGGGAGGAGTGTGAAGGTGGGGTGGGTGAACCTCGCGGAACTTGACGTTCGCCGGCAAAGTGTGCAAACGTGAGAGGAATGTACGTCGATTACGGAGGTGATACGCACACCGGAATGGGAATCAAGGCCATGAAGTCTTTCGGCAGGCCCAGAGGTAACCGCCTCGTCGATAATCTCATATTTTATTTTCTCGTATGCCCGTAGCTTCTTTTTCATTCAGGCTTAAATTAAATGCTTGCACTGCCAAAAAGAAAGATTTAATTTGAATAGGATCTATTTAAATGAAATAGGTTTTTTCCTTGTCTCGCGAACTACTACGACCCTATTTGTTTCATATATTTTATTTTATTTGTTCGAGCTATTCTTTTTCAATATTAAGGGGTTACGTGGGTTTCGAAACCAAAAAACAGCATATTTTCTCTATTTTTTTAAAATATAATATATACATTATTTTATTCAAAATGTAAAGCACATAAAAGAGCAATATTTCGAGAATATTTTTAAAAAATATCATCCAAAAATTTGGGAAATTCAGCCGGTGGGACCTGGTTTCCGGAGACCGCTAAAAAAAAAGTGTCCTCGTGGTGGTCAGGATAATTCATGATAGCTTTATATGAAATAAAAAAACCAAATTTTTTCTGTTAGTAGATAAGTATAGCTCGTGATTGAACGAAGGATTTAAAAAAAAAATTGAAATTTGAATTTTTGGCAGAGTTGTATGCAAAATAGTTCAATTTTTGGTACAATTTACACTACGTATAGCCTTGTAAAATTAGTTGTAATCGAAAAAAAAAACCTTCGTTCAATCACTAGTCAATGCTATTTTGAAGAAGTGTGCAAAATTTCAATAAGATCGATGCATTAGTTTTTTGAGAAATCGTGTCCACCGACTTCAAAAATAGTGTTTTGAGAAAAATGCGTATACCTGCGTCGCTCCCGGCCGGTCTTTCCCAACGGGGGGAATTTCCAAAGGCTCTCTCTCTCCTAGACTTTTACTCCGATTGACTTAAAACTTTGGGAGAATATTCTAGACATCTTGTACTAATAGATAATAAAACTAAAAAAATGGATTTTTTACATTTTCAAATTCACGTAACCCCTTAAATATATTCGAATTGAATAATTAAAGATTACATTGAAATTAAATAAAGATAAAACACGATATATCGCTCGAATACGAGCGAAATATATCGCTTATTTGAAAATAAGCGATTTGGAAAAAAAAAAGAAAGGAAGCGTCGTGCCTTTTATTAACGGTTGCGACTATTTATGTATAGAAAGACTATTTTCTTCAACTGGAAAATGTTACAACAGTTTTCCAATGAAAACAAAGCCACGCAATTTTTGAGAGACCGAATCGTGTACTATTTTTCCGTCTGTCTCTTTTGTCCTATATTACCAGATAAAACCAAATCACAGATTTACTCGGAATACAAAGAATATTTAGTTATTAGACGATATTAAATAGATCTTGATTTGCATAAATAAATATCTTTAAAATTAATAATTTTAATAATGGAATGCAATAGGACAAATGTAATTTCACGAAAAATCTAGTTAAGTCCTATTCTAAAAAAATTAAATAGACGCACAAGAATTTTTCTGTCAATGTGGAGCCCAAAAAAAAGGTCGATTGACAATTTTTTTTTTTGTTTTGACGAGACTATTGGGATTACGAAGTCGGGATTTTACACACAATTGATACGTATTGTCGAAAAGTTTAGATTTTTTTTTTCATTGAAAAATATTCATAAACAATGATGTTATTATTTAGACAAAGTGTGGCCAAAAGTGCATGGCCAATCGGTGTAGGTGCTTCTGGTCCCAGGCTAATGCCGAATGAAAACTAAAACAATGTACCTTTAGTATAATAAAACTTTGGTACGACCGGATACTTATTAGAAATTTGGAAAATTACGCAGAGCTGTAGAAGAAAAAGTTCGATTTTCGACCCAAAAAAAACAACTTTAATCGTTTGTTATTAACAAATGGATGAACATATTAAAAAGTCAACTTGGTCATACGAAAATGTTATAAACTATGCTCTTCCGAAATTTGAAGTTAATCGGACTCCTAGATTTAGAGATACGACTTGAACCGTTTTATAAAAAAAAAAAGTCTCAATAAAAACGCAAAAAAAAAGAAATTATCACAACTCGGGCAATTTGTCGAATTTTCACAAAATCTTTCCTGCAAATGAAAATTAATACCCTAGCCTATAAAACTAAATAATTAAAAAAAAATCGTATTTATAAAATTTCAACCTCATGCAATGATAAAGTTACCTCGCTATCGCTCGTTATCCGACTGAATTTCCGATATTTTTTATTTTATCACCATGCGATACACAGCTCTTATTTTTCAATTGCACAGAAAGGCTTTTAAGTTTCGAAAATGCCAAAAATGTGTTTTCCGCAATGCCCTTGGAAAACATACGAGTGAAAGTTTCTCCGATGTTTGTCGCCCAGTCAGATCAATTTCGATGAGGACTCTGAGACTTTCCAACTTATCACACTTCTCCGTGGAGTCTTACGTATCATCACGGAAAGCCACGTCGAGTATCTTCGCGGCTTTGACATTGAATTCCATTCAGGTCTATCTTCGTCCCGCCGCGCTCATCCCTCGCCCTTGCCCGCTCGCTCTTCCCCTCGGATTAAACTGATGAACGGTTATGGCACGCGAACGTGACTCCAGCAATTCCATCCTCCATAGACATCGGAAAAGACCAGGAGGGAGACTGAGAGAGAGAGAGAGATCAAAAAAGAAAGAGAGAGACTGAGAAAGAGAAAGAGAGAGAGAGGAAGAGAGAGAGAGAGAGAGAGAGAGAGAGAGAGAGAGAGAGAGAGAGGGAGAGAGAGAGAGAGAGAGAGAGAGAGAGAGAGAGAGAGAGAGAGAGAGAGAGAGACAGACAGACAGAGAGCAAGAGAGAGACAGAGAGCAAGAGAGAGAGAGAGAGAGAGAGAGAGAGAGAGACAGAGAGAGAGAGAGAGAGAGAGAGAGAGAGAGTGAGAGACAGAGAGCAAGAGAGAGAGAGAGAGAGAGAGAGACTGAGCGAGCGAGAGAGAACGCCGGTTTGTACCACTTATATCTGAACGTAGGAGAGCAAGATTCGTGGTGTGCAAGACACCCGCGCACACGTCGTGTGCTCTCGAGCCACGACAGATGTTGCCCCGTCGCTGCGATTATGCCCAAGTAGCCAAGACGTAGGGAGAATTCACGAGGTCGTATACCAAAGACACGAATTTGAAGTTTGCATCGTTGGAATGCAATAAAAATTAATATTTCTGAATTTCTTTAATTTCTTTTGACAGCTTTTGCCTACCAAAAATCCTTCAACCATTTTTTAAGATATTATAAAAATTAATATTTCTGAATTTCTTTAATTTCTTTTGACAGCTTTTGCCTACCAAAAATCCTTCAACCATTTTTTAAGATATTTATTTAGCAATCAACAATATAAATTCATAAAAAAAATCTTCTATAATAATAAAAATATGGCAAATAAAATGTGAAAAAGAACTTTCGTTGAGTTCCAACGATGAAAACTTCAACGACATTACCACTTATGCATACGCACACATATACGGGGAAAGGTTATTTTGGGAGCATGCAACTTCGACAACTATCCTCATAGAAATTTATTGTCCTTGTATCAAAGTTTATAAAAAATCCCATGTGCTCAAAATCACTTCTAGATAAATGTAGGCGAGTTTATACGAAGGTTATTTTGAGGACCGTCGTGGGCTGATATATATATATACATGCACATATGTATACAGGGTGAACCATTTAACGTGACCACCCCAAATATCTCCGTTGCCTTTAGAGTGACGAAAAAAATGTCAGGAGATAATTTGATTGATTTCGAAGGGCTGATACAGTGGTGAAAAATTCATTTTTTTCAAGGTCATAGTTTTTGCATTCTCAAGCTCATCAATGGTTTTTCAAATGGGAACATGTTTTTTTTTTAAAATTAAAACGTTGTAGCTGATATTCAGACGAATCCAACGACCTATGATATCATGACCTTGAAATGATTTTTCACCAAAATGCACGTGTAAAAACGGGAAATCGTGATGATATTGACAATAAGAACATCCGAATAATGTAATTGAATTTTTTGTGCAGAAAATTTATTGTAACAAATGTTCGAAGTGATAGCCATTAACCTCGACACATCTTTGAAGACGTCGGATGAATGATTCTCTTGACCTTCGAATAGTTTCTGGTGTGATAGCGGCGCAGGCTCTTGTTATTCGTTCTCGTATGTTCACTTGACTGTACAATACCATTTTCGATACGGTTATTACATGTTACTTTGGATGGATACACTTGTCTACTGATTCTAATATTGATAGATGGTAAACATTCTTCACTCTACTAGAGTTTAACTACGTTACAATGCCAGTATTTACAAACATCAGAAACATCTCCGACTATTGACATTATTGTATCCGTTGGATAAACTGCGCCGCTATCACACCAGAAACTATTCGAAGGTCAAGACAATCATTCATCCGACGTCTTCAAAAATGTGTCGAGGTTAATGGCCATCACTTCGAACATTTGTTACAATAAATTTTCTGCACAAACAAATTCAATTACATTATTCGGATATTCTTATTGTCAATGTCATCACGATTTCCCGTTTTTACACGTGTATTTTGGTGAAAAATCATTTCAAGGTCATGATATCATAGGTCGTTGGATTCGTCTGAATATCAGCTGCAAAGTCTTAATAAAAAAAAACATGTTTCCATTTGAAAAAACATTGATGACCTTGAGAACGCAAAAACTATGACCTTGACAAAAATGAATTTTTCACCACTGTATCAGCCCTTCGAAATCAATCAAATTCACCTCCTGACATTGTTTTCGTCACTCTAAAGGCAACGGAGATATTTGGGGTGGTCACGTCAAATGGTCCACCCTGTATATTTGAACGTGGGTGTTAGTTTGTGGGGTATATATATATATATATATATATATATATATATAGGACGGCGCAGCCTTTGCTACATATATATATATATATATATATATATATATATATAAGCAGACTGCGCCGGGCTTACTTACCGCATGCACTTCCGGTTCGCCTCGCGACACGCCACACACTGCGCGAGAGGGGAAATCCCCGAGGTTGTGGCGCGTGGCGTGTTTGAGCTTCCCTCAAGCTCGTCGCTCCGATACACCACCATTATCAATATACCCGACTAACCTACTGGCGAAACTTCATTCAAGTATACGATGTCTTCAATCAGCTTTGTTAATTTAATTTATGGTTTATGGTTTTCTTTTTTCTGTTTGCAACTTTTGACATTTTTTTCTTTCGGTCATGCATTTGTACTCGTTTAGAGCAAAATACTTTGCAGTTTTTATTCCATTTTTTATTTTCAATGAAACTTGGGACTTGTTGGCTCGAATGTCGGTAGATTTATCGCAAGGTTGGATGCACTGGAGGGAGAATGAAAAGTGAACGTGATTGAATTTTCGAGTGGAGATAAACAAAATTTCATTTATCGGAAAACCGCCATTTTTATGCAAAAATTAAATTACACAATACAGTATAATGAAAATTTTCATTTCTGGGAAAACAGCCAGTTTATTGCACCTCCCGGCCAAATTCGAATAATTGGAAATTTCTATCTTTTATTTTTTTGTTTAAGTGTATTTGTTTTGTTGTTTTTCATTTTTTCAACGTTCCCAACCATATTCTGATAATTGGCAATTTTATGTTATATTATTTTATTTTATTTTTTAACATTTTATTTCGTTTTTTTTTTATTTGTCGAAATTTCTAACAAAATTCTTATCATCAGCAATTTTTTTTTTTAATTGTATTTATTTGGTGATTTTTCAGTTATCGAAGTTCCTAGTCAAATTCCGATCATTATCAATTTAATTTTTCTATTATTTAATTCTATTTATTCACTCACTTTTTATTTAGCGAAGTGCCCAGCCACATTCTGTTCATTTGCAATTTTATTTTCTTCTATTTTGTTTCATGTATTATTTTTTTCTTCTTCTATTCATTTAATAATTTCTCATTTATCGAATCTCCCTGCCAAATTCAGGTCATTCACAGTTCTATCAATTCTTTTTATTCCATTTATTTCTTAATTTTTCATTCATCAAAGTTCCCAGCCAAATTTTGATACGCAATTTTTTTTTAATTGACAAAACTTATTTTTTTTTTACATTCTATATATTTTGTCATCGTCTACCTATACCTATCCATTCAAACTTTTACGCTCCATTGATCCAGTCCTCGTAAATATCTCATTTGCTTCCGCGAGAGTTTCGATCAAAATCGTTGCTCTCGCTGATGAAGCCGCGCCGGAAATACACGTTCGGGATTCGAGAAGCGGGTGTACTTGCGAAAAGCCCACACCTCCGATTAATTAAAAACTTCGTGTACTTATGTATTTTGACTCGCTGATCACGAAGATGATAGTGAAAATACCCTCAAATTTTATTTTCAAGGTCAAAATTTTAAAAAACTTTGCTTTTTAGTTTTTCTATTTTATTTTAATAAATATTGATCTTAGAGAAAAATATTTCCTACAAGAGTTGTAGCTTATGAATAGACTGATATTTCATGTTCTATACAGGTTTTATCTAGAATCATTATTTTTCGAGAAAAATGGGATAATGCTCCAATAAGTATATTTTGCTAAACTCTATTAGTTTCGATGTTATCTACTTACGCACTTTACCACGGGGAGTTTGTTTGGGTTTGTTTGGGTTTGGATTCGAAAGACTGCACTTTCGAATAGCGGGTGTATGTGCTATTTGGGCATGTGCATTTTACGTTGTATAGGGATATGTATATGTGTATTTTTTGGGGGCAAGGTGTCCAACAAACATCCAAGGTGTCCAACAAACCCACCCCAGTGTTCTACGCACCTCACGATTCCACGCACCCATCCGAGGTGCCTTCCGTCCACTTCAGTGTTCTACGCACCCCACGATTCCACGCACCCATTCGAGGTGCCCTCCGCCCACCCCAGTGTCCCACGCACCCCACGATTTCACGCACCTATCCGAGGTGCCCTCCGCCCACCCCAGTGTTCTACACACCCTGCGATTCCACACACCCATCCGAGGTGACCTGCGCCCATCCCAATGAACTACACACCCCACGATTCAACATAACCGAATTTGTTTGGGTTTGGGTTTCTTTGGGTTTCTTTTATTCGCGTTTGTTTGGGCCCATATGCAGTAAAGTGCGTGACGAGATAATATCGAAACTAATGGAGTTTAGAAAAATATACTTATTTGAGTATTATCCCATTTTTCTTGGAAAATAATGATTTTAGACAAATTTTGTATAGAACATAAATTATCGGTCTTTTGATGGGTTACAATTTTTGTAGGAGACATTTTCCTCTACGATCAACATTTATTAAAATAAAATAGAAAAACTAAAAAAAACCGTTTTTTTTAAGTTTTTACCTTGAAAATCAAATTTGCGGGTATTTTCACTATCACATTCGTGATCAGCGAGTCAAAATACATAAGTACACGAAGTTCTAAATTATTCGGAGGTGTGGGCTTTTCGGAAGTTTATCCCGAGAGGCTCTCGCAAAGTGAAAATACGCTCTTAAGCGAGCCCGGGGGCGGGGGAGGGGCTCAGGGTTGAATTGTTCGGTCGCGTAAATTATAACGCAGTTTTGCTCGTTGTGCAGGCGGGAGGAATATATAGAGCAAAGTTGCGAAGCGGGTCTCGGCGTGTCGCATGAACGGCGGTGTCGTTACTTTTATTTTTACGTCAAACTGCTCGCGCTCACTTGCCTCGTGGATAAAATTAGGGCCAAAGCTCGGCCGAGCGCGCACGTGCGCTACAGCCACACACACACACACACGAACACGTGTACACATTTGCCCATGTATATGTATATACCACATGCGCGGTTACATAGAGCGCACGTTTTAACGACGGGCACGCATAATATCGGCAGAAATGCCCAGCGACGACGAAGAGCCCCGACGACGGAAGTCGTAGAAACGATCCGGTAGCAATTCGCCGGAGAGGGGACGGAGACGTTGCGAGAAATTCGTGAAAATATTCACTAGAATGGCGAATGTTACAAAATAACAATAATTATTATTATTACTATTATTATTTAGTAACATTCGCAATATTAGTGAAAATTTTCATGAATTTCTAATAATAATAATTATTATTATATATTGATAAGATTATATACAATTCGTAATGGAAGAGGAGAGATGGCCGAAGAAATGCTTGAAGGAGGAGGCGAGAAGGATGATAAACGGAAACGCGACGAAATGGGGAAGAGAACTGGAAGAGGCCATGAACCAGGCGGAAGAGGGACCAATAGGAGACACACTAAGGAAAAGCAACAGAAGGGAGTGGAGAACGGAGACAGGGAGAGCAGTGAAAAACATGACGGATCAAGAAATACAAAGGAATTGGGAAAAAATCGGGAGGTCAGGATTTTGCGCCGAATATAAAGACAGGAAGAAAGAGATGGGGATGAAGGAATATTGGAGGAAAGGAACGACGAGGGGTGAAATCAGAGAAACCTGGGCAAGGATGAGGTGTGGGCTCGTGGGTAAGGAGAAAGAAAAAGGATTCAAGAATACGAGATGCAGAGTGTGCAACAGGGAAGAAGAAACACTGACGCACATAGGGGAATGCGTGGAGGTAATGACACAAATGGACCAAGAGGTGAAAAGGAATTATCAGCGATGGGTGGAACAACAGGAAGGAGAAATAGCAGCGGGATGGAGCAGAGCTCTAAAAGGAAAGAAAATAGTGGAGGAACTGTGCGAGGTGGTCAAGGAATTCTACAAGATCGGGAAAAAGAGGGAGGAGGAGTCAGGGAGGGAAGTCTAGAAGGAAAAGTGGAGGAGAAATATAAATAACAGACAACATTGTAAAAAGAGAACTTATTGTAAAAAGAGGAACAGATGGGAGATTGTAAAAGCCCGCAAGGGTGTACAAGTGGAAATAAATACTACTACTACAATTCGCATACAGTGTAATATATTGGGTATATGCATAATTTCGTACACTGACAGAAAAATTCTTTTGATATTAACTAGATGCGTTTATTTGATTTTTTTTATTTAAATTAACTAGATTTTTCGTGAAATCAAATTTTTCCTATTGCATTACGTTAGTAAAATTATTCATTTTAAATATATTTATTTATTCAAATCAAGATCTATTTATTGTGCAGCATTTTTCCGATGACGCCTTTATTTCTGGAAGGTCAACTGCCGGACCAACAGCTCCTATAATTTTTGAGTTATGATGAGACACTAAAGTTTTTTCGATTATATATAAGAATAGCTATAGAAGTACGTAGGATTTTTTTGATATATTTTTTTTTGTCAAAATGGCGCATTGCTAAAACAAAAAGTATAAAATGCCATGAGAAGATCGTCAGAAAATTGTTTATAAAAAAGGAACTATGCAATATAATTTTAAAAAATCCTATGTAGTGCCTCAGAAAAAGTAATTCTAAATATACAGTTAAAATTTCAAGTGAATCGGTTGAAATTTGTTTGAGTTATGAGTCCGGCCGACTTGAAAAATGTAGTTTTGAGATAAACGCCTTTAAATTTAGTAGAAAGTCACGACATGAATCAAGAGGGGTTGCGTTAGAATTCGAAAATCGAGTACTTAGAGATTTTTCACACCCATAATCTTTTGGAAAATATTTTTTATAGGTACTAAGGTACATTTTTAACAAAAAGAAAATCGATTTTTGGAAAATCCTAGAGTGGCCTAAGGCCTTAAATTATTAATAAGATAATATATTAAAATATGCAAATACATTTCAAAATTTTGTTTGGTATCTACGGGGGGGCCTCCACCCCTGCGTGGCGCGTGCGGCACAGGTTCCATGTGCGACAGACCTTCCGGATGCAATACACCTTCTCCAAGTGCTTGCAGTCTTATATATGCATCGTATAATTCAAAAGCTCGGAAAACATGGTTTTGATGTATAAATAATACTCGTGTGCACCGCGGAGACAAGGGCTTTCATGCCTTGGCATAAAATGCCAACTTAGTCTCCTTGGTACACAATGTACTATTTTTGGCAGTGTAGCGAAAATTGAGTAAATTTCAGTAAATTTTAGCAATAGGAAAAATTTTATTTCACTAAAAAACTAGTTAAATTTAGAAAAAAAATCAAATAGACGCATCTAGTTAATATCAAAAGAATTTTTCAGTCAGTGTACAAGTGATATACGAAATTATTCCATCAATATGATGATTGCAATAGTTTAAAGAGAAATAATGAAAAAAGTAACTGAAATATACCTATCATCAGTGTTATAACTTATAAAATTATTGCAACGAAAGAAAAGCGAGTAACGCTTCATTCACGATTCGAATAAATATCCTCGCTGTATTATCAGGTTTCATAGCTATCAGCTATGTCGAATCTTCGTCGATCATCGTACGGAAAGGTCTCAAAGATACCTCAGATAGAGTACAGATGGAATAAATACATATATGTCTATACACACGTACAACGGTGGAACTAAGGAGAATCGGATTCGACTCTCGTACGGATTCGGTCTATTTTCGATTTTACCCTCCTCCTCCCCTCCCCTTCTCTAACCTCTCCCCTCATTGATTATATATACAGACGCTACGTAGTCTTGCGACTCCTCGCGATCGTCATTCATGGACGGTTGTGCCGGTACGCGTTTGCGTATCTACAGGCTCATTCAAAAGTGGTCGTACAACAGAGCTCGAGCTGACACTTATCGCCGAGTTTCGTCCTTTCATTCGCAACTGACTCGAATCCAATATCGTTACAGGACGATTCTTCTTCTTCTTTTTTTTTAAAATTTCGGATGATGAGGAGGAACTTTAGTGGGAAAGGAAAAATGAGACCGGCTGTGAGGAGTATCGAGGATTTTGAATGAGCCTGTGTTTAAAGTCGAATGTACGAAGTAGAGAAAATAAAAGCGGGATTTCTTACCCGAGCCAGCTCATAGATATACAGAGGGACTGACGGACTATTATAACAACCTTTGTACTTGGTCAACGAACCCAGAACAGCCGCTAGATATTTATATATATATTGAGGCTATGCATAATTCCGTAGCAAAATTCCGACAGATGTCGTTCGCAGTTATTTCCCCGCTCGCACATGCATCAACTATATGAAGTGTCGTAGATCAAATAAGAGCTGAAACTTGGGCCGACATTAAAGAAAAAAGTATTCATCAAGGTTTGTTATGTACAGGAAGCTTAATTATATTTTCAACATGGAAGAAAAAAACGTGTATTTTCGATGCATTTGATTCTTTAATTTCCGAAAAGGCAAAAACGCGTCGCATACTCACAAAAAGATATGCACCGTGTACGGAGAGAATGCCGTAAGTGAAAGTATGTGTAGGAAGTGGTTTGCGAAATTTCGTTGCGACGATTTTGATGTCCATGATGCTCCTCGCTCCGGTCGGCCAGACAGTACTGATATCGACAAAATCAAGGCTTTAATCGACTCCGACCGGCATTTGACGACTACAGAGATCGGGCATAACCTCAACATTGACCAATCAACTGTTTCGAAAAATTTACGAAAGCTTTGGATGGTGAACAAGCTTGATGGTAAACAGGTACTGCTTACAACTGACCAAATCAAAGCGAGCAATAGATTAGGCGCGGCCCGAATTAGCTAATAGAAAGGGCGTAGTATTCCACCAGGATAACGCTAGACCACACGTTTCTCTGATGATCCGGTAAAAGTAATTGCGGCTTGGGTGGGATGTTTTGGTGCACCCAGTCGTATAGTTCGGACCTTGCACCTTCAGAATATCACTTGTTCCGAGCGCTGCAGAACAGTTTGAATAATAATACCTTCAGTTCCCTGGACGTCCTCAAAAGCCACTTGGATAACTTCTTTGCCCAAAGATTTCAGGACTTCTATGAAGAAGGGATAATGAAGCTGATGAAGAGATGGGAGGAAGTCATTGAACAGAATGGAACATATTAAGTTGATTAAAATCGCTTTTTTTGGTAAATATTTTGCGAGTGGATTTTACTCGATTTTCGCTACGGAATTATGCATAGACCTAATATATATATATATATATATACATTTATTTGCATATATGTATCGAGTCAAAAAATATTTAAAAACAGAAAATGATAATTGAACGTCGTTCAGTTGTAGCAAAAAAAGGAAAACGATTTTGGAGCTCCACAATGTTTTATCGTTGTTGCCGCAACAGGAGGACCTTTAATTGCAATTATTTGTATTACAATTTTATGCTGTAATTATAAAACTTATCATAAAACTTAATTTATTAACTTTCAAATGATTAAAAAACATTATAATTACAATAGCATATTATCATTTTTTTAAATTATATATATATACAGTAAAAAAATTACACTATGTATAATTACAATTAAAAGTCTTCCAGTTGCAGAATATTATTTTAAAAAAATTATATCATATATAATAAGGGAGACCCCATAATTCCCAAGGGAACCTCTCCAATCATCAAAGTTCCAACCAAAAAGAGTAAAAAAAAATGTCCAAGAAAAATTCTGAAAAAATTCTAGCCACTCCAGTGTGAACCTATGCAACTTTTTACCCTCTTGACATTTCCCCTGAAACCCTATAGCTCTTCGATGACGCTTTCTTTTCTAAAACATGTCTTTTTCAGCTAAAAATGCAATACTAGGGCGAAAAAAAATCTTACGAGACTTTCTAAAAAAAAAATGTCGATTTTGATAATTCTTTTTAAGTTTCCCATGGAAAAAACCAAGGAAAAAATTTTCCACAAACTTTGCAGTTAATTTTCGACGGCCGAAAAATGGCCACGTTCAAAAGTGCGTACCGGGGCGAAAGAAAATCGTAGAGAATTTTCTAAAAAAACAAAATAAAGGTAAACTTGTCCTCTTTGAAACGCCACTTGGGAAATTCAATTACCTTTATTTTTGAGTCCGCTATATAAATTTTAGTGCGGTAATAAATTTCGACTAGTGCGTACTTTTTTTTGTCCAGTACTGTATATAGTAAAAAGATTGCAATACGTATAATCACAATTAAAAGTCGTCTTAAAAAAGGGCTTTTATACAGCGATTTTCAAAATAGCCTCGACAAGCATAAAAGCACAAATTGAATAGAAAATTTGAGAAGAAAAATTCTGTGCTTTCCGACAGTGACGCGCGCGCGCGTTGAATTTCGAAACCGCGTCAACTCGAGGACTCTTCGTCACAGGATGCGAATTCGTTGGGAGTGCTCGAGAATTAGAGATAAGAGGAATACGAGGCGTCGGGAGAGAGTCAAGATACAGCAATGAACCACAAGAGCGATTTGTTGCATCGTCGTTGTTTCAATCTCTTATCTGCATAGCGAGCTTGACCACACTGCAGGGAAAAAGAAAAATATTCCCAAGAGGCGCGGGAGGAGGGGCCCTTGTTGGTCGACGAGAAATGCGGAGAGAGAGAGAGAGAGAGAGCTAATCAGGTCCGCGCGTAATCATTGCGATAATTGGACCAGTGCGTGTAAGCGTCCATGCTTGTGCGTCGACACTTAACGGGAAAAAAAAACAAGAAATAGGAAATTAACGAGACGCAGTTAGACTGGAATAAAGAAGTGTCGTACAGCATTATCGTCAAATCGAAGCAAACGTTTATTCACAAACTAAAATGTTGGAAACATTTTTTAGCTGAAAAGAAATGTTCATCTGCTTTCATAAAAATCAATGAACAAAGTTTAGAGAAAAATTAATCAATTTTAAGGACACTATTAATTAATAATTAAAACTTTTTGTTTGAGGATGCCATTCATTAATTATTTAAGAGGAGTATAAATTAGTAATTCAAGGAGCTTATTGATTAATTATTCAGGGCGTCATTAGTGAAGGATAAAAAAATGACATAATGATAATTTTGAAAATTGCTATTTTTCTTTCCTTCTTACGAAACAGAGCTATTCAACATTTAATGTTTCGCGAAACACCGCATTTTTTTCGCAATTTACAATCGACCTATACGACTCAATTCTCCATTTGTTTGGGTTTGTGACGCAAAGTTTTTATTACCAGCGAGAAAAAAACGGAATAAAATTTTTCCAAAATTGTCATCGTTGAATCGCAGTGAAAAATATTTCTTCTAATTTTATTTCCACATTTTTATTGTACTTCAAAATAATTTTTCACCTAGTTACGTTGCAGACCGCTGGCGAGGATCTTACAAAAACATACGAGTCATTTACTCAGCCAAGAGACCAAAAAAAATTGCGAACAGTTGAAAACAAAAAAATTCCATTGGATTCCAACGTTAGCGAACTTCGGCATAATAAAATAAAATGCGTGTATGTGTGTCGCGCTGTGGTCACAATAGGGAGAGCAAAGGCATTAGTATGCTTGGAACAATCTTGCTGGATTGCGGGTGTCCCAGGAAGTCGTCGGGACGGGAGTAAGAGAGAGAGAGAGAGAGAGAGAGAGAGAAGGAGAGGTTGTTATTTTATCACCTCGGCACACTCGCCACAGTACTTCATATCACAGCGAAACACACGGTTTTTTGTTCTGATAATATACGGCGAACGCGCATACGCTACCACAGACGTACCGAATTACACATCAAGCTTTTCACTTCTCTCTCTCTCTCTTTCTCTCTCTCTCTCTCTCTCTCTCTCTCTCTCTATCCCCTCCTCTCCTCTCTCGCTCTCTTTCTCTCTCTCTCTCGCCTCCCTCCTGCCTCTCCCTCCCTCGGAGCCCTCTGGAGTCTCGGAATCTGGAATTTCAAATATTTTTTTGTTTTGTCCGAGACCAGATTTTTATCGGAGACCGGAAATTTCTCGGCTTTGAGGGACATTATCGTGAACCTTCTTTGTAACTACTGCAAGGAGAAATAATGAACCCAATTTTTCCTATCGGCGAAATATTTACGAAATGGTTTTTTTTTAACACGGTCTCTCAATATATTGGGTGAAGTAAAAAGTTCTGAGCGTTTTCCGCTAGATGTCTTTAGTGAGCCATATCTCACGATGTATACATCGCATCGGCTCATACTATACAGCGATTTGAAGGTGGCATTACGCTTAAAAAAAAGTTCTTTGACAGTTTTGTATTTGTTGAAGCCAGTTGTGTATTACAGCGTTCCAAAATGGAGGTAAAAAAAGAGAAAATTCGATACATTCTTCAGTACTACTACGACCAAGGTGAAAAGGCGGACAAGGCGGCCAAAAAAATTTGTGCTGTTTATGGACCCAATACAGTATCGAATGCAACAGCAAAGCGGTGGTTCCAACGATTCCGTTCTGGTAATATGGACGTCGAAGATGAGGCACGCTCTGGTAGGCCAATCGTCGAAAATGTCGATAAAATCATGGAAATCGTCGAGTCGGACCGGCATGTGAGCATTTATTCCATTGCCCAGGAACTGAAGATTAGCCAGAAAACCGGTTGGAACCATTTGCATAAGGCTGGTCTCAAGAAGAAGCTCGATGTATGGGTACCACACGAATTGACGCAAAAGAACCTTTTGGACCGAATTGATGCCTGCGATTCTTTGCTGAAACGTAACGAAATCGACCCATTTTTGAAGCGGATGGTGACTGGCGATGAAAAATGGGTCACATACGAGAACAACAGCCAAAAAAGGTCGTGGTCCAATCGCGGTGAGCCGGCCCAAATGATCGCCAAGCCCGGATTAACGGCCAAGAAGGTTTTGCTGTGCGTTTGGTGGGATTGGAAGGGAATCATCCACTATGAGCTGCTCCCATCGGACCAAACAGTCAATTCGGACCTCTACTGTCAACAACTGACCAGATTGAAGCAGGCGATCGACCAGAAGCGGCCAGAATTGGCCAATAGGAAGGGTGTTGTGTTCCATCAAGACAACGCCAGGCCGCACACATCTTTAACGACGCGCCAGAAGCTCCGAGAGCTTGGATAGGAGGTTCTATCGCACCCGCTGTTATAGTCCAGACCTGGCACCAAGCGATTATCACCTTTTGAAGCATTTGCAAAATTTTCTTGATGGTACAAAACTGGCCTCAAGATAGGCTTGTGAAAATGAGCTGGTCAAGTTTTTTACCAATAGGGACGAGGACTTCTTCAATCGCGGAATTATGAAATTGCCTTCAAAATGGACAAAAGTTATCGAACAAAACGGCGCATATTTGATCTAAATCGGATAATCATAACTATGTTAATTTCATCGTCGAAATAAAGCGAAAAAACGCTCAGAACTTTTTACTTCATCTAATATTTATAATATTAGATATAAAAGATTGGGAATTAAAAAGAAAAAAAAAATATTTCGATCAGTTTTAATCAGAACAAGTTTGTATCCAATGAAAATTGATGAATTAATGTTATCGGATAACATTTTTATTTTAATTAAAATGCATCAAATATTCGATTTTAAGGGTAGAACGATTGCAAGTCTGTGGGAAGCAATATTGGGGCAAAAATTGAGATTTAAATCAATAGATTTTAATCGAATTAATATTTGATTCGATTAATTTTGATCGGATTATATTTTGATCCAATTAAAATTTGTTTGGATTAAAATCAATCGATTAATTTGGATTCCGTTAAAATTAATCGTTTAATTTGTATCCCATTAAGACTAATTGAGTAATTTATTCAGAATTAAAATGAATCGATTAATCGATTAATTTTAATCGTATAGAATATTCATCTGATTAAAATTAATTGAATTAAATTTAAAAAAAAATCACCTTCCTATCGCCTTGCAATCGTTATATCCTCAAAATCGAATACTTTGTCCGGCTGTCATTTCGAATTCTGGAAATCTCCTCACAGCTTGAATTTTGGCTCTTTAAGATTGCAGCCGGCCCGACTTCCCCACTCCTCCTCTGTACCATGTGACGATCACTGAATCTACTTTATACGACATATATATTTATGTCTTCGGCCCGAGGGTGACAGTGTCCCGTGCCTGTCTTTTTTTTTCTTGTTTTTTTTTTCCCTCACATCCCTCTTTAACGAGGAGAGGCCTCCTCGTTTCCTCTTCTCCCTCGGTCTAATGCTCGAGCTCTCGCGGGTGTGTGCAACAGGTGTCTTTGGGAAAGAAATGAGCGTCGCGAGACAACATAAAATAAAGAACGCGTGTACGTAGCCTGGAGCATCCAGTCACGTTTTTATTTCGTAAAGGTTTTAATAACTCAAGGAGAAAAATTCGTAATATTTCAGTGGAATGCAATTTTATTATTTTCTCTTTTTTTTCAAATAATTTCGAGTACGACAACACCAATAATAATGATAATGCCAGCAATAGAAATAACAATAACAATGATAAAGATGGTAAAATGTAATAATGATAACATTAACAATATTAAAATGTAATATTGATAAGAATGATTTTAATAGTCAATAATAATAGAAAATAATAATAATAAAAAATATTGGAGATAATAATAAATAATAATTTCAGTAATAAAGTCAGGGGAATACACTGCAAAAAACAATAATTAATTTAAATAGGATCTATTTAAATCAAATAAATAGGATAATTTAAATAGGATCTATTTAAATAAAATAAATTGGACAATTTTCCTTGCATCACGGCCTACTACGACCCTATTTGTTTCAAATGTATTTTTTATTTGTTCAAGCTACACGGAGAGAATTAAAAAGTAATTTTTGTCGTGAATTTCACGGCAAAAATTACCGTGATATATTTCAATGTGGTGACAAGTGAGAAAAGCATAATAATTCGTATGCGACAAGTTTTTTTGAACTCACGTTACAGACAATTTCAAATACGTAGCTAAAATTTTACTATACAAGAAGGGTAGCGCGCACGATAATTTTTACCGAGAGCACAATACATTTTCCTATAACACTCATTAAATTTTATAATAAATCTTAAAATAACTGTTATAAAGACGATACTTTTTTATAGACATTTTTGAAAGGCATAAAATAATAAAATGCCCAGTAAAATTTCGCTGATATTATATATTTTTTAAATTTAAGTTTTGCGTATTTTGTTACACATGAAAATTTACTAGAAAATCTGGTAAAATTTTCTATCTGAAGTAGAAATTTTATTTTATTTTCGTGAAAATCTGTGTTTTACTCAGTAATAATAAGCGAAGTTTCAGGATTATCATCTGGTTACCGTTACTGCACGGTAATTTTTAACATTTAATTCTCTCCGTGTATTCTTTTCAAATATGAAATATATTCAAATTAAATAAATGAAGATTAGATTCAAATTAAATCAATAAAGATACAACACGATATATCGCACGAATACGAGAAAGGAATATACCATGGTAGGTTCATGACATAAGAGTGCGGTGAAAAAAAGTTATTTTTTTTTTTCCTAAAAAGGCTGTTATTTGGAAAAAAAAAGAAAGGCGTCGTCGTGCCTTTTATTAACAAGCGCGACTATTTAGGTATAGAAAGACTAATCATTTTCCTCAACTGCAGAATGTTACGACAGTCTTCCAATGAAAACAAAGCCATGAGATTTTTGAGAGACTGAATCGTGTGCCATTTTTCCGTCTGTCTCTTTTATCTTGTACTACCAAATGAAACCAAATCGCAGATTTATTAGGAATGAATAAAATATTCAGTTATTAGACGATATAAAAAACGATGCTCATTTGAATAAATCAATATATTAAAAATAAATAACTTTAACAACGAAATGCAATAGGAAAAATTTGATTTCACGAAAAATCTAGTTAATTAAAATAAAAAATAAATCAGACGCATCTAGTTAATATCAAAAGAATTTTTCTGTCCGTGCAGGATCCTCATAAGAGCCAGCTAAATATCGAAACTTGTGCAAAGTGTCAAAACAATAATAATGATAACCATGATAAAAAAAAAACAAAATTGCATAATTAATAATACCAAATGATTAATAAACTGCTAAAATAAAAATATTCATGTTTTCCTGAACAATAAAGATGCTCAAGATCGAAGTGAATATAATTTTCCTGTAATAGCCCGAGAGCGTAGAAATTCATGGATGCATATAGGCGAAGGAGTAAGGGAGCTTAAGGAGGAATACAGAAGGGAAGAATAAGTCATCGGGTCGATTTGGACCTTATATAGCCGGTGGCAAACCATATGTCGTCCACGTCCACGGACTCCCTTCGCCCCTTCTTGATCCCCTCCCGTCTGCCTCCCTCCCCCTTCCCCTCTCTCTCTCTCTCTCTCTCTCCCCCGTTCGCTCCTTCCTTCTCGTCCTGTGTCTTTGGACGATTTTTTTTCTTCTTTTTTTTCGAAATACTAACACCAAGCGCGCGTATTATACGCTACCGATGGGCCTCTTCGGGCTAAGAGGTCAACGCCAGCTGCAGCAGTTGTCGGGCTGCTGCTGTTCCCGCTGCTGCTCCTTCCTTCGTCACATAACACACGCACAAACGCACGCACATACGGACGTGCGCTTCTTAATTCGTTCCTCCGCTTGCCCCTTCGAGGAGAGGCGAAGGAGTCAGGAGGACGAGGGCGGCGAGGAGGGTGGATGGAGCGGGGTGGAAGTAGGGGGGTCGCAGGAGGACTCCCGAACACGTGCCCGACGTCCGTTGTGTAAAGTGCCACCCGATGTTAATGGTGTGCCAAGCCCGCACGTTTTGATCAATTTTACAAATGCCCGACGAGGCCGAAGTACAAACGGGAGAGCCCAAAAAAGGACAACATCCAAGAGTCACGCGGGATTAGCCGCGCTCAGACACATTGACTCGGGGGATCAAGATGGAGTTGTTTTTTTTTTTTTCTTTCTTTTTACGACTCTTTTTTTTAATCGGGTTTTTTATTTTTTTAGAGACAAAGTATGTAGAGTGGATATTGCTTTTTTTTTTCAATTTTTTGGGGGGCTGCGGTTGTGCTTCCTCGATTCCCGCCGTCCCTCTCGATGGCTAAGCGGGATAAGACAATACAGCTGGGCACTCGGGCACATCGCGGTGACAATTTATTCGAGTAATTATTCACCGAGCGTAGGGATCGAAAAAAAAATGTATCGAGGAGGGAATCTTTGTCAGTTTTTCTTTTCTTCTTTTTTCGAGACACACACAATTGCAAATAATTTTTATCAGAGTTGTCCAAAATCTGTATCGAGCGTTATACTTTTTGCTCGACACAAATATATCGAGGATCTAACATTTTTTTCGTTCCTCGATACAAAAGTATCAAGCTATCGTTGGAGATCGCGACTTTTGTATCGAGTAGTGAAAATTTATTCGTTACTCGACACAGAAGTATCGAGGAACAAAGGATTTTTCGTTACTCGATACAAAAGTATCGAGTTGGAGATCTCGACTTTTGTAGCGAAGTATCGATCGAATTCTTGTTGCTCGATACATTTGTATCGAGTATCTTGAACGGGTTACACCTACTTCGCGACCGGAAAAAAGAGGTGTTTTCGTGAATTTTTTTTTTGGAAAATGGGTGCAGGTTTTTAACTTTTTTTTTTCTTCGTGGTGTAGGGTATCATTTCAAGTATCTTTGAAAATTTTTTTATTGGGAAATATTTATAAACGACGGAGATACAGTAAATTGCACAGAACGCTGTGCAAAAAAGGTCCTTCGCGGTGGCCACTCCTGCTCGGGAACAAATCATCTGAAATCAAAAAACCAAATGAATTTAGTTTTTGTACCGTATTATCTAGTCTTTAATCGAAGGATTCAATAAAATAATGATTTTTGAAAAAATGCTCGCCGATCGAAAGTGATAGTCGAAATTTCGCTGAAAAAAACACTCTATTTTCCTTGATATAAAAAAAGCATGCATTGAAAAAAAAAATCCTTTGATTAAGGACTGCCTTTTGATATACAAAAAATGTCTGCCAAAAAAAAAATTAATTTAAACACGATCTATTTAAATCAAATGTAATAATAATTTTTTTATTTGTTCAAGCTATTCTTTTTGAATATTAAATATATTTAAATTAAACAAATGAAGATTAGATTCGCATTAAATAAATAAAGATAAAACACGATATAACGCATGAATACGAGAATGGAATATAGGTTCATGACATAAAAGTGCGGTGAAAAAAGTTAAATTATTATTTGTTTTTTTTTCACTAACAAGGCTGTTATTTGAACAAAAAAGGAAAGGTATCGTCGTGCCTTTTATTAACAGGCGCGACTATTTATGTATAGAACGACTAACCTTTTTCCTCAATTGCAGAATGTTACAACAGTCTTCGAATGAAAACAAGGCCATAAGATATTTGAGACACTGAATCGTATACCCTTTTGTCGTCTGTCTCTTTTCTCTTATACTACCAGACGAAACCAAATCACAGATTTATTAGGAAGAAATAAAAGATTTAGTTATCAGAAGATATCAAACAAATTTTGATTTGAATAAATAAATATATTTAAAATAAATAATGTTAATAATGGAATGCAATAGGAAAAATTTGATTTCACGAAAAATCTAGTTAATTCAAATTTAAAAAAAATCAAATAGACGCATCTAGTTAATATCAAAATAATTTTAATAATGGAATGCAATAGGAAAAATTATATTTCACGAAAAATCTAGTTAATTCAAATTTAAAAAAAAATCAAATAGACGCATCTAGTTAATATCAAAATAATTTTAATAATGGAATGCAATAGGAAAAATTATATTTCACGAAAAATCTAGTTAATTCAAATTTAAAAAAAAAAAAATCAAATAGACGCATGTAGTTAATATCAAAAGAATTTTTCTGTCAGTGTATATGTCGATTTCGAAGATACGTAGAAAAAAAATAGAACGTGTATTTTTCTTCTTTCTTTTGCCCCCTTATTTCCTCCCTCATTTAGATCGTATACAAATAGGTTTTTTATGCCAATTGACACTATCGAATAAGGTTTAGGTATATTTTCGATTTGGGCTCATCGATATATATTTGTTTATTCGGGTTATTCCGAGTCGGTATACTAATTAGTTTAGAACGCTCCGAGGATCTTGTCGATAGTATATCTTTCACCGTACTTGCAGTTATATCTTTTATATATATATATATATATATATATATATATATATATATGTGCGTCGTGCATTAAAATAAAAGTCTCGAGCTGCCGCCAGAACTAATATGATAATTTATGTTGAACAGTCACGGGGTCGGTGGCGTGCGTTAGGTCAGGGGTTAGACGCCCCGATTTCCATTATATACCATTACGGATTGGTAAATATCGAAAGTCGTTGAACGTCTCGATCGCGATTCTTTCGTGTGTATACCGGAATATCGTTACAAAGGATAACCACGCGTGTATGCGCGCCGACGTGCAATAAAAAAAGAAGGAAAAAAAAAACGAAATTCTCGTAACTCGATGGAAATTTCGAGTAAAAGCGACGTAGAGATAAAAATCGGTCGTAAAGAAGAGAAGAGGAAAAACAAAAACCGGAATCATGCATATTGAAGAAGTTGGGGGAAATAATTATTTTCGGTTGGCACGGCTGTTACAGAGGGGACGAATTTTTTTGTCGTTCTCACATTTTTCGTTGTGCATTGAGTTTTGGTTTGTCACGAGGAAAATAAACGAACGCAAGACGTAATGAAGAAAAAAAATTGCTTTGATTTTTGCCCAACCTTTGGGGTTATATATTTTTTGGCAAAAAAAAATTCTCTTTTTATCTCGTTGGGCAATGACGTACGAGAATAAGGTGCATGAATATGTGGCAAAGTGCGCGCGCCCTGCACCTGCTTGAGCGTATATATGCTTTGAAGGGACAGCTCCGAGCCCTCTTGGGTTTTACGAGAAAACGATGACTATCCAGTAGAAAAGTACAATATATACTTTGCGCTGTTGCGATCGTCCCGTTCCCTTTACATTCGTTTTTCTCTCACCCTTGTGTGTGTGTGTGTGTGTGTGTGTTTTTTTTTATGCAGCCTGGCAACTTTTCTTACCGTGTATGCCTCATACGGTGTTGCGACTTTTGTAATAAAGCACCAAGGGCCGTGTCGTGACACCTGACGTATCACAATTCACCCAGAGAGAGAGAGAGAGAGAGAGAGAGAGAGAGAGAGGAGACGATGCACTCACAGGGAAAATAAATTCACCGGCTCTTTTTGTTTGTGAGAATTCGGCACGTCTCGCCCTTCGTACAGTCTCATTAAGGGAGCACTAATGCCACCCGAAGCCCTTATGTCGACAATAAATTTTTCCCAGTTGTACGAAACGATAAAGATAAATTAAAAAAAAAAACGCACGGCTTTCTTTCTGAGACAAATATTGGTACATGAAAATAGTTGACTATTTATTTTTTTGAATATAATAAAAAAGAAAATATTTTGAAACTAAATTTGATAATAAAAAAATATAATTATCAAATAATTAAAAATATAATTCTTTTTTTTCGATAAATAAAAAAATTAGATATTTTTTCAGTATGATTATTATTTTAAATATATATATATATATATGTCTGTGTATAAATAATAATATAATCTCAGCATCGAAACTTAAAATTCCTTATTCTGACCCAAACAAACCCAACAATAATGAGTTTTGTAAATTAATAATTCATGATAAAAAGATAAATAAAAAAAGCACAGCTTCCTTTCTGAGACAAATATTGGTGCATGAAAATAATTGACTATTTATTTTTTGAAATATAATTTTTTAAAATAAATATTTAAAAATAAATTCGATAATTAAAAATAAATGTTCTTTTTTTCGATAAATAAAAATTATATATTTTTCTAGTATGATTATTTTTTTAAATATATATATATATATATATATATATGTGTGTGTGTGTATAAATAAGAATATAATTTTAGCATCGAAAATTAAAATTCCTTATTCTGACCCAAACAAACCCAATAATAATGAGTTTTGTGAATTAATAATTCTGTACACATGCAATGTGTACGGAATTATTAATTCACGATAAATAGATTTTATGAATTCACGATAAAAAGATAAATAAAAAAATAACATAGCTTTCTTTCTGAGACAAATATTGATGCATGAAAATAAGTGACAATTTTTTTAAAAATATAATTAACAAAAATAAATATTAAAAAAGTTAATTTGATAATTAAAAATAAATGTTTTTTTTCCGATAAATAAAAAAATATATATTTTTTAAGTATAATTATTTTTTTAAATATATATATATATATATATATGTATAAATAATAATATAATTTCAGCATCGAAACTTAAAATTCCTCATACTGACCCAAACAAACCCAATAATAATGAGTTTTGTGAATTAATAATTCCGTACACATGCAATTATCATAATGAGATTGAACTCTCCATCGTTGGAATGCAGCGAGAAATCATTTTTTTTTATTCCTCAAGTTTCTTTACGGCTCATTCAGGTACGAAAATCCTCCGACCATTTGTCACGATACTCATTTAAAGATCCAAAATCGAAATTAAAAAAAAAATTTACAATGGAAGAGCTATACAAGAAAAAAATATTGAAAAAATTTACAATGGAAAAACTATAGAAGAAAAAAAAAATATAAACAAAATTTCGTTACATCCCAACGATCCAATATTCGATTCAACTGCAATAGACCTCCGTGTGAAAAAGCTTTCGGAAAAAATGAAAGAACTAATTTCCCGATCAACATAGTTGCATATTCCCCAATAATGACCCCCCCCCCCCTTTCCCCCCAAAACGATCACAAGATACCGATCTCGTTGCCGATTTTTTTTCGTTCGTCACGCAGTCTTCTCTATCCACCACGTTCGTCATCGCGGACTTGACGGCACGTCGATTCGCGATGCGTTACCATAAATCGAACAAGATCCAAACGCGTTGGCTACCGCGATCGTTGCTAACCCACGTGTATGCGTGTACATGTGTGCGCGCGCGCGGCGTTACAATACGCAAGTTCGCTTCTCTTTTTTTTCCCACGATGGAATTTACAGGAGCGAGCCGTTTCCACGCGATCCTGCTGTTGTTTCTTATTTCAACCTGTACGTGTGTATAGTATATATAGCTATATGTATATATATATATATTTGTATAGCGTATAGTTTGTTCGCAGTGTTGGCGAAGCGAAACGAAACTGTGCGGGGGAGGGGGGAGGGAGCACTCACACGGGGACTGATACACACCTGTGTCGTGTATTCCACTTTATTTTTACCTTCGTTTTTTATTATTTTCTCTTTCCATTCCGTAAAACTCGAATAAATTTAACGCAAGAGAGACGAGGAGAGAGAGAGAGAGAGAGAGAGAGAGAGAGAGAGAGAGAGAGAGAGAGAGAGACGGGAGCGTGTTACAGTGAACTTTGGTTCATTCCGTACGATCAGATACTCTTTTATTCGCCGCAAACGTACATAGATACGTAATTATCATTCTTCCCTATTCACGGTCCGATTTACGTGTATATATATATATATATATATATATATATATATATATATATATATATAGGGTAGCCCAAAAAGTGATACCCAAAATGAAAATCTAGAAACCCGATCTACACTAGTGGAATTAATTCTAAAGACTTTTGAACTTTTTGAAAATTCGTAGTCTGTAATTTTTTATTAGAAAAATTGAAACATTTACAACCCTCATGTGCAAAACTCAGTAGAAACATTATAGATTAAAATCAAAACATTGCAGTATCATTTCGGCGTAGAAGAATGTGCATTTTCTGCTTAAATATAATTAACACTTCATCTGCAAACTTGGGTATTTCGTGTCCGAGCCAACACTACTTTCCTACCGAGTTGCTCCATTTATTTAACAAAAAAAAAGTATATGAAAAAATGTATTTTCCTATAATTTTATTACATTGAATGTTTCGAACACTAGCGTGAATTTTTTCAACATTTTTCCAATGTATTAACTGGGTGAAAAAAAGGGCTGGACTTTAAATACCCAGGTGTACAGACGGAAGATACCGAAAAAACGTTTACAGACGAAGTGTTGAAAAAAAAACGTTAATTACTGTTAAAACTGAGTTTTCAAGAAAAAAAAAAGCATTTTTCAATTTTAATTTTCATTTTCCTGTAGCGTGGTTTTTATTTATTTTTTCTTTTGTGTACGTTCTTTCCTCTTAGAAGTTTTTTTAAAGCAATCGTAAGTCATTCAGACGAGTGTAGGTATTTTATTTATCGATTGAACTTTAGTGAATTGGAGAAGAATAAAGATTGCGGGATAATTAAAGTTTCGCCATGTCCGTTGGTTTGGATCTGATCTTATTCTTCCAAAGTACGGCTTCCGTCTTTTTGGGCATGAATTCATTATTCTTTACATATCAGATTGTCTCGTATCACTGCCTGTTCGAATCACTCCCATCTATGTTTCACGATCTTTTTTAGTTTTCAAGAAAAAAAGCATTTTCCATTTTTAGTTTTCCTGTAGCATCGGTTTTTTCATTTTTTTCTCTTTTGTGTATGTACTTTTTACCATAGAAGTTTTTTAAAGCAATTGGGAGTCATTTAGACGAGTAAAGGTTTTTTTTCATCATCTGAACTGTAATGTCCTCTCGAATGATTTTTTAAAACTTTTGACCAAATTCTAAGGCATCAACGTTAGTGTACAGTTGATCATTTATTTATTGCTTAAAGTACGTTCGGTTGATAATTTATTTTGGTATTTTATTTATTGCTTGAAGTTAACTTGGTCACTTATTTATTGCGTTAAGTACATCGCCAAAAGCGAAAAATTAAAAAAAACGCCTCATTCTCGAAAAGTAAAAAAAAATCGTAAAACATAGATGGGAATGATTTGGATAGGTTTTGATACGAGGCATCTAGATTTTCCTTTTGGCCGTCGATTTTGGGCCACCCTGTATATATATATATATATATATCTAAAGGCATGCGCGCTATATCGCTTGTGCCATTTTATAAACAATAGAATTTAACGTCAACGAGTATTATGCATACATGTGCGCAGTCCTCGTCGAGGAGCGAGGAATCTTCGCGCGATAATGATCTCCCTATTCGGGAACAAATGTTCCGCTGCTCGAGCCTCCATTTTGTTTTAATCATCATAATACGATGAGCAATAAATATCATTAACGCTGTGTGAATACTTAATTTATGTGAGATTGTTATGTTTTTTTGTATTTTTTTTTTTTATAGATATACCGGCGCAAGTCCCGCCGCTGACGCCTGGGACCAACAAGAAGATGACCGAGGCCCTCAAGGCCTCGTTCGCATCCTGGGAAAAAGAACAGCTTCGTCTCAATATCGCCAAAGGTAACTAACCATTTTTTTTTACCACTTGACGAATCCTCCTTAATGTAGGTTGTATTTAGGATCGAGTAACTTAGGGTTGAATTTTTTTTTTACTATTTTTTTCGGGCTTTTAGATCTTGGCTAGCGGAGACTAGAAAATTAGAATGGTGGGCTTAGTGAATTTCGACTGGGAAGTAAAAAATGGACATAACTTCTTGGATCGTGGAGTTCTAGTTCGCTCCAGTCGGCCACTCGATCTCGAGGGGAATTTTTTTTTATCATGTCCAACAGGTCTTGAAAGCCTGTTACTGGAAGTGTAATGAAATGTCGAGTAACTTCCAGTTGGAAACTGAAACTCTGAGCAAGTTCTAGTTCCCAACTTGAAGTGACTAGAAACTCCGTTGCATCTCTAATAGCCTGCCTTCAAGTGCACACCATCGAGAAAATTGATCAGTGTTCAAGTCCCTAGTCAGAAGTCTCTAGAAATAGAATGGAATATCTAGTAAATTCTGAGTTTGGGTTCTAAAGCGGACCATATATTCTTGGATCGTGGTCACAGGTCTTGAAAGTTTGTTACCAAAAAGACGATGAACATCCAATAACGTCTAGTTGATAACTAGAGCTTGTCCCAAATACCCGCGTCAAGTCCCCAGCAACTTCCCCATACTGCAAAAAAAATATTTAATTTAAATAGAATCTATTTAAATCAAATAGGTTTTTACCTTGGCTCGCGGCCTACTACGACTCTATTTGTTTCGAATATTTTCTTTTATTTGTTAAAGCTATTCGTTTTAAATATTAAATATATTCAAATTAAATAAAGATTAGATTCAAATGAAATGAATAAAGATAAAACACGATATATCGCACGAATACGAGAAATTATACGAGGCTGTTAATTAACGCCTTTTATTAACAGACCCGACTATTTATGTATAGAAAGACTAACCATTTTCCTCAATTGCAAAATGTTGCAACAATCTTCTAATGAAAACAAAGCCATGAGGTTTTTTGAGAAACTGAATCGTGCACCATTTTTCCATCTGTCTCTTTTGTCTTATACTACCAGATGAAACCAAATCACAGATTTATTAGGAATAAATAAAGTATTTAATTATTAGACGATATCAAATAGATCTTGATATAAATAAATAAATATATTTGAAATAAATAATTTTAATAGTGGAATGCAACAAGAAAAATTTGATTCCACGAAAAAATATAGTTAATTCAAATGAAAAAAAAACATTAAATAGACGCATTTAGTTAATATCACAAGAATTGTTCTGTCAGTTTAGTAACTAGTAATTTCCTAGTAACTTTCAGTTAGGACCCACAGCTCTTGCCACGTCCCAAAAGTTAGCAACCGATCAACTTTTTTGCAACGATTCCATAACTAGCTGCCCCCCCCCCCTTCCAACCGAATATTACCAGAAACTCCATTGTCCCCATCTCTGGTAATCGGCAAACGAATAAAACCTACACAAAATCCATACAATGATGAAAGTGGTTCGCTCATACTCGTAAGAAGCGAACTCTTCGGCGTTTATCGCAACAACGATTCGCCATTGTTTCCGCTGTTGGAAAAATCACGTCACGATTATTAACATCGATGTAAAGTTGCGCTGAAAGATTCTTTCGTCGAAACGCTCGTCCACATACGCGACGATAGAGTTTCGTTGATTAAAAAAAAAAAAAGAAGAAAAAAAAGGAACGATTTTTCCGGACTCTGGCTCGCTCGCTGGACACATCGAGATGGAGCTCGCGAGATAACGTGGCTCTCGCGTGGTTGGGACAAAAGAAACTATCGGTCGAGTACGCGTACGCCTGTGTAAGTTCTGCGAGTGTGTAACTTGGCTGATGTTAACGAGAGTAGGACAATGGTGTGGGAGAGCAAAGTGTAAGCGTATAGAAAAAAAAAACGTCAAGTAAAGAATGAACATCCATATAGATGGTGAACAGTCCACTCTCTCGTTACACGAAGTGGAACGACTCGCGAGGGGAAGGCCGCTGTACAGGGGTTCACGATGAGGTCACAGAGACCAGGTGAAGTATCTGGCGTTGCGACGCCCGCGGCGACCCTCCCAACGCATACGCGCAGTGTTCCGAGGATTTGCACCTTGATTCATTTTTCTACTAACGCACGAAATAATACATTGTCTACGTAACATTGTTGCCGGATGATCCATACGCTTTTTCAATTGCCGTTTGTCGATTTCTTTCGAGGACTTTCACGGTCGATTGTTTTGACACGGAAATTCAAAGAAAATTGCACTCGAACTTAAATCAACCGGTAAACTTTCAACCGATTACGTACTTCCGGTCGGGCGGAAAATCGGCATTGGCCGATTTCGGATGATCGGCATTACATGCGGTTTTTGAAAGATCGGCATTGGACGATTTCAGAAGATCGGTATTTCACGCTGATTTCAAAAGATCGGCATTGGTCGATTTCAGAAGATCGGTATTGCATGCCATTTTCAGAAGATAGGTATTGCATGCCGAATTCGGAAGATAAGCATTGCATAACGATTTCAGAAGATCGCTATGTCATGCCGATTTCGGAAGATCGGTATTTCATGCCGATTTCAGAATATCGGTATTTCATGCCGATTTCAGAATATCGGTATTTCATGCCGATTTCCAGAGATCGAGATTTTATGCCGATTTCAGAAAATCGATATTGCATGTTAATTTTAAAGGATAGGCATTGACCGATTTCAGAAAATCGCTATTGCATACCAATTTCCGAAGATCGGCATTGGCGGATTTCAGAAGATCAGTATTTCATGCTGATTTTAGAAAATCGGTATTTTATGCCGATTTCCGAAGATCGGTATTTCACGCCGATTTCAAAAAATCGGTATTCCATTCTGATTTCAGAAAATTGGTATTGCAAGCTGAATTTAAAGGATGGGCGTTGACCGATTTCAGACAATGGGTATTGCATACAAATTTCAGAAGATCGGCATTGGCCAATTTCAGAAGATCAGTAATCCATGCCGATTTTAGAAGATCGGTATTTCATGCGTATTTCAGAAAATCGGTATTGCATACCAATTTCAGAAATTCGGCATTGGCCGATTTCAGAAAATCAGTATTTCATGCCGATTTCCGAAGATCGGTATTTCATGGCGATTTCAGAAAATCGGTATTGCATACTGATTTTCGAGGATGGGCATTGACCGTTTTCAGAAAATCGGTATTGCATACAAATTTCAGAAAATCGGCATTGGCCAATTCAAGAAGATCGGTATTGCGTGCCGATTTTAGAAGATCGACATTGCATACCAATTTCAGAACATCGGCATTGTATGACGATTTCAGAAGATCGCTATATCATGCCGATTTCGGAAGATCGGTATTTCATGCCGATTTCAGAAGATCGGTAGTTCATGCCGATTTCAGAAGATATCGGTAGTTCATGCCGATTTCAGAAGATCGATAGTTCATGCCGATTTCACCGATCATGCCGATTTTTCGAAACACCAAGTGTAAATCGTAAGAAAATCCGTAGTACGGTATTTTTTAATGGTACCTGGAGTCTATGGGGAAAAAACCGTGCAAAACACAGTTGTCCGTCTCTCTCGCGCGCGTTCACGATCGCTCGGTCGATTCGCTGCGAGAGCCACACTTGCGCGTGTGTGCGTACGGTAATTTATGCGTACACACGTGTACACACGGATGCATTACACTTGCAGTTTGAGAATACACGAGGACGGACAAAAAAGCGAGAGGGCCTGAAAACGCTCGAGCTACTTAACAGGAAAATTAATGTGAGCTGCGAGGCGTCGCGCGTGTTTGTTCGATTTTTAGCGTTCGATTTGTTCGGATCGGTGTACAAACACGCACCCGCGAACAAATATAAACACGAGGTATCGAGATTTTTCGTCAGCTATGTACAGGGTGACAATTCTAAGCCATATGATTTTTAAGCGTCTGGCACGGAGAGTTTGCGAGCGCGAAAAATATGACAATTAATGGTTTTTCGAGTCATCTTCGAAAAAAAATATGGCGTATTTTTGTGACGAGTAGTATTGGCCAAAAAAAAATTGAGCATTCTGGAAAAAAATTAAAATTCCATTTTGAGTTCAGCAGAACGAAGATAATTAAATTCCGTATACGAAAGACTCCTGAAAAACTTTTTTTTTATGTAATTAAGGTGGGAGGATCCCATTAAGCAGCTGAAAATAAGCGAATGTTCAAGATTTTTTTCTGTCGAAACTATTTATTTTACATAATTGAAATTATATAAACATATTACATCTTTTGATTTGCCCAAGAAAAAAAAATTTTTATTGAAAAATGGCGACTGTACGATGCTTGCTTCAAAGACCGTTGCCGGTTGAACTGTTCCACGCCGTACAACCTAGCGTCGGATACATTGATCTGAAACACGAGAGCCAAAAAGTTTTAGATTCCCAAGACCCACGAGCTCTATGTGAACCTAAAAAATCCCAAGAAAAGTGAACATTCCATGAATCGTGCGTGTTTGAAAAAAATTATCAATTTTTCGTAATATTTTTAATATAGTATTTCTTAATGGAAAAATCCCTTTCTAAAATCATTTTCAGAAAACTTGAGGTTCACATAAACCGTAATTATGTTATCGAAAAATGTGCAAAATTTCAAAATGATCGTTCAGATAGCCTCAGAGTAATCTTGTACGAGTTTTACGAAAAAGTGAATCCCAGGAAAACGCGTTCAAAGTTTGGTCACAACATTTTTGAGTCTTGACTCAAAAATGTTGTGACCAAAAGCCCAATAATTTGCGATTTCTTGGCCATAAAGTAGTCCCTCAGCTTCGTCATAGAATACATTTTCGGCCATAAGCTCTTCCCTACGTTATAAAGGCATCTCTCCCCATTAATTCCATTAATCCCCATAAAAATGAAGCTTGAATAGTTTTTTTTTTCTCGATAACAGGATATACGAAGAAAAAAAAATCAGGAGTGTTTCGTATTCCGAATTTAATTATCTTCATTCTGCTGTAGTCAAAATGGAGCTTTGATTTTTTTCCAGGCTGCTCAATTTTTTTTGGAAAATACTACTCGTTTCAAAAAATAGGTATATTTTTTTTTCGAAGTGGCCTCGGAATACCATTGTGAATCATATTTTTCTCGGTCGCAAAATCTCCGCGCAAGACCCTTAAAAAACACATGGCCACCTTATAATCGTCACCCTGCGTATATATATATATATATATATATATATATGTGTGTGTGTGTGTGTGTGTGTGTATCTCGATGTATATATTGCACGCGGCGCAAGTCTGTCCACGCGTATGTACGCGCGATAAATGAACGAACGAACGAACTGTGAGGTTCGCCGAGGGCATGTAGACCGGAAGTAACGTCACACCCGCGTGGCTTTGAATGCGCATACCGGATGTGTGGCATCGGCTCCCCATCAGAACCCCATCACATTGCCTCGCTATATATATTCATATACGTGCGATTATACACCGATTCAGTGGAAAGAGATAGAGATAGATAGAGAGGGCGAAGGAGAGGAGGACTATATGCAGACAGATATAGCGGGAGAAAAGGAGAGTACGTCGCGAATCGCGATGCACAGGCCAGATATCCCCGGGTCTCGTGACAGGCCGAGGGGGTTAGAGGCGATCGCGGATTCTTCTTTTGTGCGAAAGAAAGGAACGTTTTTTTCCCCCGTTTTTTGACTAAATTCGTATGGAATTTTTTTTTTTGACAGAGCGCTATCTTGTCAGTCTTTACCCGTGGGAGAAACATTTTCCTGGGGACTATTCGCAATTACGATGGGCCGGTTTGTTGCACCATTCGAATTAACAACTTGGTCAAGAAAAATCCGTCGCTAATTATTATTTAAAAAAACATTAAATTAAAGAAAAAACATAACAAAGAAATGTATATTATTAAAAATATATGTTGGTATTGATTTATTTCGGACTTGGTCGCTCGTACAGAAGGATTGATTCTAAAGTTTCTAAAAATATTATTTATCGAACAATAACAATGCACCAATAAATGGACATATGTTCTTGAATTATTCTATCATGCGTTCGTTTGTTATAATTTTTTTTATTGTTATTTCATCAGTCATTCATCCATTATAATTATTTTTTGTTATTATTTCATTAGTCGTTCATTCATGGGAATTATTTTTTATCATTATTATTAGAAAATAATCATATAAAATAATTATTTTATAAAATAATAGAAAATTTATAAAATTATTTTATTATTTTATAAAATAATATAAAATAATAGAAAATAGTGATATAATATAATTATTTTCTAATAATAATCATATAAAATAATTATTTTATAAAATAATAGAAAATAACGATATAATATAATTATTTTCTAACAATAATCATATCAAATAAATATTTTCCAATAATAATCATATAAAATAATGATTTTGAAAAATAATATAAAATCTATAAAATAATTTCATTATTTTATAAAATAGAATAAAATTATATAAAATAATGAGATAATATAATTATTTTCTAATAATAATCATATAAAATAATTGTTTTATAAAATAATATAAAATTTATAAAATATTTTTATTATTTTACAAAATAATATAAAATAATAGAAAAAAATATATAAAATAATCATTTTCTAATAATAATAATAATAATAAATACTTACAATAAGTCGTAGGATTTTTTGTTACCTTTCTAATTTTTTTTTATCGTTAAAGTCGGAAGTATTGTAAGGTTTGTTGAATTAATAGACCTTATGATGAAGGGAGTACGTTCAACAGGTACTATTGACCGGTCACAGTTGCACCTGTAGGACGGCTCCACATAGCAAAGCATAGAAAAGGTTCACAGCTGCGTAACTGGCAAATTTCTAAATCCTACGCTCACCATGCCTGCGAGCTTTGATTCTTTTTTTTTTCTTCTTTCTTTTTTTCTCTCGTTGCACGTACCTGCGCATCCACAGGGCAACGGGACAAAGTTTGCGACACCTGCTACCCGGCTTATCGGTAGTTTGGGCGATTTCTTTTTATTTTTTCTTCTCTTCTTCTTTTCCTTATACTTCCCGGGGGCTACGGCGAGAGTGCAATCGTAATAAAAATGAAGGCTGTGGCCTTGCAAGAGGGCAGATAAAACGCTCATGAAAAAGCCGTTTCATCGCTCTCGCTGATAGAACGAAAATTCGGTAGGCAATAAAAGTTCTTTTTTTTAAATATTTATTCTACATTCGGGATAACATTGTTGTTTTTCTTCTCGTTTTTCGAACCTTCGGAGATACAAACTGCGAGATTTTTCACACACATTTATATATAAATATATGCGAGGAAGTTCATTCGACTCGTAAGTGCAAACACGAACAGCTGCTATTATTCGCGTGCTGCGTATACCAGAGATTGCGCATTGCCGAGCTTATCAATTTTTTTGAAAGACGATGTTTAGTTTTTCTTTTTAAGTTTGATTTAGTTTGACATTTTTTTTCGGTTCTTAGTAAAACTTGTTTGAATTTTTATTGAGTTTAGAAAGTTTTTATAGTTTCTGAAAGTTTCATTTAGTTTTGACATTTTTTTTTAAGTTTCCTTTAGTCTGTTTTTATTTTTCGAGTTTTTTTTTCGCTTTTATTATTCTTTTTTTTAAGATCAAAGGGTCACGGGATTTTTTTTAGGCTGGAATAGATTAATTTTGGAGACATACGGAAATAAGAAAATAATTTTTGTCTATCAGACAAGCTTTTTATCGGACAATCAGGGGGCCTTTAATCGCCTTTAAAAAAATCGGTAATTTCCAAAAGTCTAGTTATGTTCACGTTTATATATATATATATCAAATTTATGCATACAGATATACTGTTTTGAATTTCCATTATATTATAATTAATTCAATTTAATTTAATTCAAAAAGTAATAAGTAAATTAAATCAGAGTAAAATAAATGAAAAAATTCTAATTTATTATCCAATTAAATTATTTTGGTGTGTAGTTTTATTTTGTTCAATAATTTAAATGCCATATTATTCAATTTATTATGATATAATGAAAATTTGAAGTATACATTAAATTTTTAATATGTATTTATATGATGATTTTATTCCACTTGTACGACTTTGCGGGCTTTTACATTTTCCACCTTTTTCACTTGCATAATTATTCCAACTTAGACTTAGAATAACAATTACAATTGCAACTACCAAGTTTGCATTACATTTCGCCTCCCCCTTCTCTTTCTGTCGCCTCTGTTCATCTCTTCGCTATCTTTTCAAACTGCCTTACTATGTCGCACATTTCCTCACTAATTTCTTTTCCCTCTAAGGCCTCGACCGATCCCGCTCGTCAGCTCTGGTATTGTGCCATCCACCTCTGGATATATATATATATATATATATATATATATATATATATATATATATATATATACACACACACACACACACACACACACACACACGCACACACACACAGGTAAAATTTTACTAAATAAACATCTTCATTGTTCTTTTATCAAATAAAGAGCAAAGAGCGAAGTGTCACTCTCTAGCGCCGTCTCCGAACACCTGTGAAGTGCGCTGACATTATCTTCAATTTTGCTTCATAGATATCTATATACATATCCATGTCTCCATCTTAGATAAGGAAGAAAAATTCTGTCAAAGAAGACGAAAAAAAAAACACGAAGATACGAAATCGTGTGGCATAGGTGAAAACGAGTCTGCGATGAAAGAGAGAGAGAGAGAAAGAGAGAGAGAGAGAGAGAGAGAGAGAGAGAGAGAGAGGGGAGAGAGAGAGAGAGAGAGAGAGAGCAGTGAGAACAGCTCGGAGAGGAGTCTCGTATAAGAGTCTGTTAACAATGCTGACAAGGAATAAGTTGATCAAACATCGGCGCGATCCTCAAACATTGGCGGTGTTCTTTGATCCGTCATCTCTGCGCGTACACGACCGATGGTTATGTTGCTCTCGCGCCCCGTTAGACACTTCTCTTTCTCTCTCTCTCTCTCTCTCTCTCTCTCTCTCTCTCTCTCTCTCTCTCTCTCTCTCCCCCTGCCTCTCGCCCCCCCCCTCCCTCCCTTCCTCCCTCCCTCCCTCCCTCCCTCTCTCTCTCTCTCTCTCTCTCTCTCTCTCTCTCTCTCTCTCTCTCTCTCTCTCTCTCTCTCTCTCTCTCTCTCTCTCTCTCTCACTCTCTCTCACTCACTCTCTTTCTCCTCGGGACCGTACGTTACTCTCCTTCCCAACACCGAATGTACACGCGACGCCCGAATCGACCCTCTCGATACATTGATACTCGTTGTACGTGTCAAATTAAACCCACGATTATCCACGATTTTGTCCATTATCAAAAATCCGTACGTTTATACTTTTCACAAATGTATTTGAACAAGAAGCGTTCTTCGATCTCTTCGATAAAGAGATCGAAGAACGTACAAATTTTATTTATTTTATTTATTATTAAATTGTTACATTTTAACCCTTTGACTGTAGACTGGATATTTTTCAACGCATCTCCCAACTCGAACGAATGTTTGGACACGTAATGTTTGTTTTTCAAAAAATAAATTTTGACCCATAAGGATAATTGACTACAAAAAATGTCTTAAAAAAAAAAATAATGCATATTTACCGAAATACAACGTTCTGAAAAAATGTCTGGGGTCCGATCCACCCCACACGCAGTCAGAGGTTCGTGGCGGAAGTTTGCAGTCGATGAGTTAAATTAAATATTCAAATTAATCATTATGTAATATAATAATTTGGCTTGAAGGCCTTAGAGCCTCAGGGCTAAGATGTTTCCGAACAGATTACATTCAAATCGAAAAAAAGATAAAATAATGACAATTATTATTTGTTTTGACGAATTTTTATATGGACTTTCAAGTTGATGCACACAAGGAATACAATTTTCCATGCAAACTTTTACATCCTATTTGATTCTTTTAGGGGTTGATTTACAAATATTCCTCTCTCAGTGCACCTCTACGTCCTTCAAGGAACATCTTCCAAATTTCAGTACAGTATCGAAGCTCTCAGGCCTGATGATGCAGACTGTAAGGTTTGCGAAACTGTGGCGAAGACTACTGTCTTAAAACCAAAATAGTTACTTTATATTTATTAATTATCATATATTCACACACACACAGGACATCTATACATCTATCCGAATTATTTATACACACAATAGGTGAATTGGACAGAGCACACGTTACACAGGTTTTTTCTTCTTTTTTTGTTCTTCATTCGTTTCGTACTTTGCCTAGTCGCAGAGAGCGCGCGCGCTCTCTTCCATTCATAAAAGGCCTTCATCCGAATCGCGGCGATCCCCCGAGTCCCTTTGTTCGCGCGACTTCGCTCTTCACTCGCACGCATACACACACACACACACACGCACACACATATATATATATATATTTGTAGGTCGATAGATCTGTTATAGGTGCGTGCGTGCGTGCATGAGGTGAGACGAGTTTCTATATATATATATATCGCTCAGCGGAACGACTCTTTGCTTTTTTGGATATACATTCACGGACATGAGCATCATTTATATGCCAAACTCCTTCCCTCCCCCGTTGCTTCGGCCCGCTCTCTCTCCCCCTCCACCACCTTCCCTAACACGCCGCATGCGTTTGCCAACATCCCGACACACGTGACCGACAAGTAAAAAAGGTGTATCGCAATTTTCGTTGAGACCAGTTCGGGGGAGAGATGTTTGTTCGATGTTTCCGGTGATCGCGGAACGAACAAAAATCAGTCTGGCTGTCACGGCAATCCTCCTTGGGGCTCGAAAATTCATTTGAAGGCAATAAAGCAAAAAAAAAACTAAGTTCATTTTTACCAACGATTGGGAATCAGTTGTAAAAAAAAAACATGGTACTTTGTTCGTTGTGTTACGATTCGAAGAGTTTGGATAGTGAAGGAGCGTCGATGTAAATAGATTGCGGGGAGGCGGGGAGGTTGGGGGGGATGGGTTAAACGGGTCGCAAGTCGTGTGTACATCATTGCGATCGAATCTCAACACGAAGCGAAACACAATGGTTCTGTGTTCTGATGAAATTTCGAGAAAAACCGAGACTTCGTGCCCGCTAATTGCATTTTTATTGCGTTTACGTCATTCTTGAATACGGGATATTATCGTAATGTTTGTTTTTTTTTCTTCTTTTTTTTTCGAAAAGTTCCTCTCGAAACGAAACATTTTCTCTTTTTTTTTTCCTTTTTTTTTTTAAATAATTCAGCCTACAAATTTCAGCTACGAATTCAGCCTTCGGGTACTCGCAACTGAATAATTATTCGTCATGTTTATCAATGAATTCTCGAATGAAAATATTCGACTCGAAGTATCCGACAATCGGTCAGAGTTACGTCAGTTTGAGCCAATTTGACATTGTGAACAATTCCGTCGTTGAGAGACTTACCGCGTTATACGAGGAAAAGAGAGGGAAAAAAAAGATTGTTTTTAATTGATTCTAATTGAATTTATCTAATTAATCTAATTTAATTTTTTATGAATTTTAATTAGTTTAATTAATAAATATTCAAGATTAATTCTCGGGTTATGCAAGGAAAAAAAGGGAAAAACAAATTTGAGGCTGTGACTATATTTTGATATCATCTCCGGTCGATTAAAATATTAATAAGATGGATATTAGAAAATCGCCAAAATTCTTGAAAGTTTGAGGAATCATAGTTCTTGATGGAATAATAATACATAAATTATTTTAGAATCATTCACTAAATAATTTAGTAGTTATAAACGTATGAATTTGACACGGTCGCTTATGGGAAAATAGCTTCTGCAGACGTTAATGGTTGAAAAACGAATGGCACCTAAATCACCATAAATTCTGAAAATATTATATCATCAAGATTTAGGATCAATGATTGATCATGTTAAAATTTCAAATAAATCGACTAAGTAATTGTCGAGAAATTAATTAAAGTAATAAGGAGTAATACCTTTTCTAAGGGGCTACGTGGGTTTCGAAGCCAAAAAAAAAGCGTATTTTCAAAATGTTCAAAATGTCAAGCACATAAAAGAGCAACATTTCAACAATATTTTAAAAAAACTTCATCCAAAAATTTCGGAAATTCAGCCGGTGGTACCTGGTTTCCGGAGACCCCTAAAAAAAAAGTGTCCTCGTGGTGATCAGGATAACTCATGATAGCTGTATCTGAAATTAAAAAACCAAATTTTTTCTGTTAGTAGATAAGTATAGCTCGTGATTGAACGAAGGATTTAAAAAAAAAATGAAATCTGAATTTTTGGCAGAGTTGTATGCAAAATAGTTCAACTTTTGGTACAATTTACACTACGTATAGCCTTGTAAAGTTAGTTGTAATCGGAAAAAAAAACCTTCGTTCAATCACTAGTCAATGCTATTTTGAAGAAGTGTGCAAAATTTCAATAAGATCGGTGCATTAGTTTTTGAGAAATCGTGTGTCCACCGTCTTCAAAAATAGTGTTTTGAGAAAAATGCGTATACCTGCGTCGCTCCCGGCCGGTCTTTCCCAACGGGGGAAATTCCCAAAGGTTCTCTCTCTCTCCTAGACTTTTACTCCGATTGACTTAAAACTTTGGGAGAATATTCTAGACATATTGTACTATTAGATAATAAAATTTTAAAAATGGATTTTTTGACATTTTTAAACCCACGTAACCCCGTAACGATCAATCAAAAGCAGTCGTTGGAAAACTCAATATATATTGAGTTTTTGGGTAATTATTGATAATAATAAGATGATATGCACGTATTAATTAAATTTAAAAATTGAGACATTTTTTTGTTCGACAGTTGGAAACGATGTACAGTCAAATTCGACGATATTGGCGTATGCACGGAGAGAATTGAAAAGTAATTTTTGTCGTGAATTTCACGTTAAAAATTACCGTGATATATTTCAATGTGGTGACAAGTGAGAAAAGCATAATAATTCGTATGCGACAAGTTTTTTTTAACTCACGCTACAGAAAATTTCAAATACGTAGCTAAAATTTTACTATACAAGAAGGGTAGCGCGCACGATAATTTTTGCCGAGAGCACAATACATTTTCCTATAACACTCATTGAATTTTATAATAAATCTTAAAATAACTGTTATAAAGACGATACTTTTTTATAGACATTTTTGAAAGGCATAAAATAATAAAATGCACAGTAAAATTTCGCTGATATTATATATTTTTTAAATTTAAGTTTTGCGTATTTTGTTACACATGAAAATTTACTAGAAAATCTGGTAAAATTTTCTATCTGAAGAAGAAATTTTATTTTATTTTCGTGAAAATCTGTGTTTTACTCAGTAATAATAAGCGAAGTTTCAGGGTTGTCATCTGGTTACCGTTACTGCACGGTCATTTTTAACATTTAATTCTCTCCGTGCATGCTTGACTGAGGTTCTGTCAGTACCTCAGTCAAGCACACGCCAATTTCGTCGAATTTGACTTTAATTATTATTAAAAGTGGAAAATTAACATTTCTAAGTGTTAATTCATTATTAAATTAGCTATTTTTAATGCTAAACATGTACGACATGATCTAGACTCGTAAATCCACGGTTCGCCCATTTTGGAGTAACTTTTTTCCCGACGGTCCATCCAGTAATACCTTAAAGCCCGATCTACTGAATCATTTAAATCGATTAACTATTAAATTCCATATATATATACATATAAACCTATATATCCCCCCTCCCCCATATGTATATGGGAAAAGGTGATTTTGGAGCCATTTCACTTCTAGGGACGTCCTAGAAGTGAAAGACATGTATATATGTATATACACGTTTCTATGTATGTACATAGTGATGTATGGGGAAAAAAGATGACGAGAGTTCGGGACGAGCTCAGAGGGCATCGGCACCTAGTACGCCGCGATGACGATCGTATGCCAACTCGAGACGTTCCGAGACGTTTATATACGCTTACAAAAAAAAAAAAAAAAAAAAAAAACCGCGAGATACCGCGAAACAATGGTCGCCCGAGTGCACGAGCGCGAACGAGCGCAAATATGGGCGTGCACACCTCAAATGGGACATTCCAGAGTTTCTCGGTATTGTTGCCCATTGGCATCGCCAATAATATGGTGAAAGAATTTACGACGAGCTTTTGTGACACCTCGATCGTTATCGTCCGGCAGCAGCAACAGCAGCATCACCATCAGCAGGTTACGAATGTTTATTCCGTCGGACCGTGATTTTTTAACACACCCCCCCCCCCCCCCCCCCCCCCCCCAGGGTGGAAAAATGGTTGGACTGGCGTAATAAACGATTTATTTCGATGAGGTTTGATTGATAAGATTTTTGGACGATAGGTATCGAATATTTAGCTATTGGATTGTCGAACGGGCTGTGGTGCAGTTGGTAGAACTCTGGGCTCACGTTCCAAAGGTCCGGGGTTCGATTCCAACCGCTGAAACGTTGGATTTTTTTCGGGTGTTTTTTCTGCGGGATCGCCGGTTCGGAAGTCACCTTTGGAATTGCAGTTTGTTTAGCGAATATTTACTGGAGCGGTGTTTCGAGGAGGTTGCGAAAACAACGGAAAATGAGCGGCAAAATTGAGTTTGTTTGGGTTGGGGTGTTTACACCCACCAACGCTGTTTGTCAACTGGCAAGAAACAGTGCCCAGTTATGAGAGGACCGAGAACTCTCAAACCAAAATTGAGTGCTTGGTTGTACGATGGAAGTTCTCAAACCCAAACAGGTGTTCTTGCTAATTAACCTAACGTGGTTAAGTTCACGAATGTTAGATTTAGGTTGATGTTTTCTCCGCAGTCTTCAAGGTAATCGTGCTTGCTGTGAGGACCTTCGCTGATGAACACGATCGTCATTCTACTCTTTCGTTCTCGTTATCAGCAGCGAACTCGGTTAACCTCCACGGTCCCCTGCTTTGTAGATGCCTCCAAATTCAATCAATTGAAACGAACTGTTGCATTCCATACCCGATAGGGCCGTTTCTCAACTAGCAAACGAACCGGTGTCCAGTAATGACGGAACCGAGACAACCCCCAAACCTCGACGATCCTATCTTCAGTGACTTGAGGGGGAAAAACCATGATTAATTTATCAGCCCGTATGCCGCTGGACCAACCTCCCGGAAAAATACATTTTCCTACTCCGATGTTCGGCAACTCGCTCGCACAAAAACACATGCCACACGTTATTTCTCTACACGTATAATAATCTTCGTGTTGTTTCAGACCCGAGACAGTGGTCGGAGACGGCGGTTCATCACTGGATTCACTGGGCCATAAGGGAATTCTCGCTCGAGGGTGTGGCGATGCAACCCTGGCAGCACATGACCGGCAAAGAGATCTGTGCCATGGGAAAGGAATCCTTCCTAGCGCGTGCTCCCGCCTTCATGGGTGACATACTCTGGGAACACTTGGAGATGCTTCAGAAAGGTTCGTTGCTACAGTACAATTTGGAAATCTCACTTCACATTCGAACTTGTATAGGCTGATGCAAAAAAAGTCGATACTCTTTCGTGCAAAGTGAACCTTGTAGATCAAACTTTCGAAGGTGGCGTAAGCCATCTCTAAGTAGTTTTGTATTTTTTGGAGAAAAAAGTATTGATTTTTTTTTGCATCAGATATTACCAGGAAAGATCAACCGCGAGCTAACCAAAAATCGTCCATTGTTCCACTCTTTGATTTCGAAGCTCAATAAAGTCCTTTTTCGCGACAAACCAACCCCGATTACATTAAAAATCGAGAAAGAAAATCGGAAACTCGACTGATTCGAAATTCGCGATCTGCCGATCCTCCACGCGGACAAACACCGCAAATTGCAGGCGAGATCTCTGGACGTGCGGTGAAAATAGGAAGAAAAAAAAAAGAATAGCGAAGTGCATAGGTAGGAATGGCGGTTCGAGGCTCCTCGGGGGCAATATGGTGGGTGCGTTTTACTGCGCAGTACGCAATAAATCTCGTAAGCTGCTCCCGATCGAATCGTCCGATAGCAGCTGTGCTGGGTTAGACCGGCAGGCCGGAAACGATCAATCCGAAACATCGCTAAGAATGAATATGTGAATCTACCGTGTGTACTTGCTCGCGTACACTTGTACGCGAATTACATACAAGTAAATACGCGCGTTGATGTGATTGTAGTCTCGTAGTGTGTACACGGCCAACCACCGGTTGAATCTGGCAAGAATCACGCGAAATGTGTAAAACATTCTTGCAGATTGGGCTTGGAAGTTAACACGTTTGTGATTGCACGCTAGGTGATGCACGTCGAAATAAACGATGATATATATACATCATGGAGACATTAAATATATATATATATATATGAAAATATTATAATTTAATATTTGAAAAAGAACAAGATAAGAAAAAATAAAATAAACTTGTTCTTTTTCAAATATTAACGCGAACATGATTTTGTGTTTTTTTCTTGCCCAGAGATCGATACCTTTTCGTCCCGATTGACCGATCTCGGGCTGAAAAATGCACAACATAATGTTTGAGGTAATATACATATACCTGCGAAAAATATAGATAAATTGTCCATTTTTTTATCGGGACCAAAAATTACTGGTCTCGAGCACAAAAAGCCCAAAATTGTAATTGAGGTAATATTGAATTAAAAGATAAAAAATAAACTTCATTATATTTTTTTTCGTAGTCTCTGATACTTTATTTTATTCCCTAGGTCAGTTAGGAAGATGTTAATTTTTTTTCTGCAACTTTCCTACTTCTTTTTTGTATTTTCACGATTTTCCTACATTTTTGGGAACCAGCTATAAGAATTTCTGCTCAGAGAGATAGAGAGGGAGAAAGAGACAGTCGAAAGGGACGAGATTCACCTAAAACTTTTCTCTAGATAATTCTTTTCCTATTTTTTCCCCCCGCAAGGTTACTTGGCTTTCTGCAAAATAGGGCAGTTTTTGAAAATGCGCTATGGCTCGAGAACTATGGAATCTGAAGAAAATATCAACAAGCAAAAAAGTTTGATTTGAAAAATTGAGTAAATTGATGTTTGAAAGAAATATATGCATTTAAAAAAAATTTTGTTCATTGTTTGTACGCTGAAAAAAAATGGAACCAATTGAACTTTAAAAAATATGTATATATATTTCAGAATCTTTTTTTCATTGAACGCTTTAAAAAATGGAACTAATCAACGTTTGAAAAAATGTATATATTTTAGAAGTTTTCTTTATCGTTCGTATGCTTAAAAAAATTAAACAAATTGAAGTTTGAAAAAAACGATATATATTTCAGATATTTTCTTCATTGTTCATACGTTAAAAAAAAAATTAACGTATTAAAGTTTGAAAAATATATTTACATTTCAAAATTTTCGTTCATTGTCCATATGCCTCAAAAAAATTGAACCAATTGAGATTTAAAAAAAAAATCGCTACATTTCAGAAATGTTGTTAATTCCACGCATAAACACACCCACAAACATTACGCGCACCATATCAAAGTGGTACCTTTTTCGATAACGCCAGGAGCCCGTGTACGGGAAAAAAATATTCGATCTATCGATATATCGATCTATCGATCTATCGATATATCGATCTATCGATATATCGATCTATCGATATATCGATACATCAAGGGTGTGCAATGCAGCGAAGTAGGAGCGAATACAAAAATCTTCTTTCGTGGATATAGCGCCGCGAACATCCTGCCTTTCCTGCTCGCAGGGAATCGAGTTGAGAAAAGACAGCGAGAGGGGGGAGGGGTGTGTGGATCGAAACATATCGTGTTTCCGTAAAATAGCCCATGTCGAGGGGCAGGTAGATTGAAAAAAATGCTGAGAATTACATGACGTGCGCACACCTACGCATCTATATACAAATGCGCATCCAGAGTGGACAATAAAACGGTAGACTCACCGAGGGGTACGTGTGTATCTCGAGGAATCCCCAACTCCAAGGGTTTTTATTTAGCGTCGGATCACCTAAGAAAAACGAGAGTGGGGTGGATCGAAGACGAGGAGGAGGAAGAAATAAAAAAAAAAGAATAGACAGAAGGGCAAAGAAGAAAGGAGGGAAGAGAGAGAGAGAGAGAGAGAGAGAGAGAGAGAGAGAAGAAAAAAAGAGGCCCACCATAGAAACTCCACCTCCGGATGTCCTGTGCCTTTGGGAGAGCGAATTGTGAGTGCTGAAGCATTGCGCGTTTGGCCACTTAAGCGGTTTTTCGAATACCCGCGCGCTCAATCTCTTATTTTCGTTATTATCATCATTATTATTATCGTCATGATTATTATCGTTGGTCTCATTATTGTGGGTATTCCCTGCTTTTTCCTGATCGAGGCTGCTCATGTGTGCGGAAACACTTTAGCCCGAGAACAAAAAGAGAGAGAAAGAGAGAAAGAGAGAGAGAGAGAGAGAGAGAGAGAGAGAGAGAGATGTAGGAAGTAATCAAATTTGCAATTAAACGCGTTTCGGTGCCGTTTTGGAGTAGTGGAATTCCCTGGATGTTTGGTTTTATCGCGCACAGGAGAAGGACCGTTGATTGGCAGGACTTTTTTTTTCAGAAGGCTCGAGCTTCCCTGCTACGAATATTGAAAAATATTGTTTTTTTTTAGATTGATACGTTTAGTGAAAGTTTAACTTCGAAGTTTTCGTATGATCTACATTTTTTTCGTAAGAATCGAGAGCTTTTTTTTGACAAGGCTCGAGCGTTTCATCTAAAAATCTTTAAGGGTACCGATTTTTTTGGATGTAGAATTTTAGATTGTACGTGCTATTTTTAGGTCCAGTTAGTTTTTAACGTTAAATAAAATAGGTCAAGTTTTTTGGACGTAAAATAAATGGATGTAAAATTTTTTTGGACGTAGAATTGGATGTAGAATTTTAGGATGTACGTGGTATTTTTAGGTCCAATTGTTTTTTTTATGTAAAATAAAATAGGTAAAGTTTTTTAGACGTAAAATAAAAAGTACGTCTCATTTTTACGTTCAACTTTCTCTTTTTTAGGACGTCGAGTAAAAACTTTCGGAAACTTTGAGGTTGAACTTTTGTCTAACGTGTAAACGTCTGAAAAAAAAAATCCTCTTCGACCCTCGATCCTTTCGCACCGAGAAAAAAAGTGCATGGTATTTGCAAAAAAAACTACCATGGTAAAAGAGGGGATAATAAAATTCCCTATAGTTTATTAGCACCGCGATCATGTGATCAACTGACTTCTCATGCACGGAGAGAGTTAAATGTTAAAAATTACCGTGCAGTAACGGTAACTAGATGACAACCCTGAAACTTCGCTTATTATTACTGAGTAAAACACAGATTTTCACGAAAATAAAATAAAATTTCTTCTTCAGATAGAAAATTTTACCAGATTTTCTAATAAATTTTGATGTGTAACAAAATACGCAAAACTTAAATTTAAAAAATATATAATATCAGCGAAATTTTACTGTGCATTTTATTATTTTATGCCTTTCAAATATGTCTATAAAAAAGTATCGTCTTTATAACAGTTATTTTAAGATTTATTATAAAATTTAATGAGTGTTATAGGAAAATGTATTGTGTTCTCGGTAAAAATTATCGTGCGCGCTACCCTTCTTGTATAGTAAAATTTTAGCTACGTATTTGAAATTTTCTGTAACGTGAGTTAAAAAAAAACTTGTCGCATACGAATTATTATGCTTTTCTCACTTGTCACCACATTGAAATATATCACGGTAATTTTTACCGTGAAATTCACGACAGAAATTACTTTTTAATTCTCTCCGTGTGGAAATCTAAAATATGGTTGAAAATACCATAAATTTCTCTCAGTGCGTACATCAGGAAAAATTGAGTTTCCTGTCTCTCTGAGACCAAGCGAGGGGGGGTGCGTTCCGACACACAAGTACAAATCGCGAGACCCCTTGGGTGTGTAAAGAAAATCGGCAAGGGACTCTGCAACACCGGATTTTCGCACTCGCCCACGAGAAGTTGCGAATTTTGCCATCGGTAGCTCAGCCAGGAGGGGGAGGAGGGGGGGGGGGGGGGGGGTGGCTTTACGTAGCGTAGAATCGCGATTCGATTGCTCGCGCTTGTTTGTAATTCGCGGCGAAACCGGAAATTGAGAAAGTGCGCGGCCACGGTGCGATATATATATTCCCCCGGGTGTCTTCATCCTGTTGCGTGTTTATTGCGGGGCATTGATGGTCTCCCGAAAGAGAAAAGGAGAGGAGAAAAAAGATAAAGAGTAACGAACACGCGCGCGCACGCGCGTGCCACTACTCGGATGGGTGATCGCTCGGGGAGGCCGCGTAGTGGGGAAAAATAAACGTGAAAAAAAAAAAAATGGCAGGAAATAGGAAGAAAAAAAAAATAATTATTTTCTTTTCTTTACTTTTTCGCGTATCGTGGTTGGCTCAGAGGACGAAGTCGAGAAGGCATCGCTTGAGAACATGCCGGCTAATCTTTACGAGAGCGTTTGCGTACCGGATCTCGGCGATTTTCTTGGCTATCAGCAACAGCAGCAGCAGCAGCAGCAGCAGCAGAATAACCCGGCGAACAATTCGGTCCCGACCCCGGAACACAAGAGTCCAGCAACACCGGCGAGCTCTACCACGTCGACGACTTCCTCGTCCGGTCCTGTATCGAGAAACACCCCGTCGCAGGCTTCGATCCAGCAGGCTCTCACCTCTGTACCGCCTACGCTCGCTCCGAGATCTTATCACAACGACGGTGAGTACCAATCCAAAGACTCCGTTGTTGTACTCTTTTATTCTTTCGACGTTGAGCTTCCTTCGCACGAGGAAACTTTGTTCGGATGAAACACTGTTGGTTGTACAAAAAAAATCGAGAGATTCGGATGTAAACCCGAACGACAAGGATTTTCAATATTTTTTTCTGATGAGAGTGTCGGGATGACGAGGTCGGGAATTTACACACTGTTTGTACGTTGTCTTGCCAAGTTTGAGTTTTTTTTTTCATTGAAAAATATTTATGAACAATGAAGTTATTATTATTCAATCATAATTATTATTTTGTGAATTATTGTTATTATTGTGGCAACTAGACTCATCTGAAATGAAGATTAGGAAAGTGTACTATTAGTATGGTTATAAAACTTTCGTATGATCGGATACTTTTCTGAAATTTTGGAAATTACGGGAATGCCAAGCTATTGAAAAAAAAAGTTCGATCTTCGACGAAAAAAAAACAACTTTAATAAGTTGGTGTGGAACACTTTTTTTCGGTTCTCGAGCTTTAGGCGTAAATACTTCTGGAATAATAAGGAACGTTATCGTTATTTGTTGGTTGAACAAAAAAAAATCAAGAGATTCGGATGTAAACCCAAACGACAAGGATTTTCAATATTTTTTTCTGATGAGAGTGTCGGGATAACGAGGTCGGGAATTTACACACTGATTGTGCGTAGTCTTGCCAAGTTTGAGTTTTTTTTTCATTGAAAAATATTTATGAACAATGAAGTTATTATTATTCAATCATAATTATTATTTTGTGAATTATTGTTATTATTGTGGCAACTAGACTCATCTGAAATGAAAATTAGGAAAGTGTACTATTAGTATGGTTATAAAACTTTCGTATGATCGGATACTTTTTTGAAATTTTGGAAATTACGGGAATGCCAAGCTATTGAAAAAAAAAGTTCGATCTTCGACGAAAAAAAAACAACTTTAATAAGTTGGTGTGGAACACTTTTTTTCGGTTCTCGAGCTTTAGGCGTAAATACTTCTGGAATAATAAGGAACGTTATCGTTATTTGTTGGTTGTACAAAAAAAAAATCGAGAGATTCGGATGTAAACCCAAACGACAAGGATTTTCAATATTTTTTTCTGATGAGAGTGTCGGGATGACGAGGTCGGGAATTTAGACACTGTTTGTACGTAGTCTTGCCAAGTTTGAATTTTTTTTTTTCATTGAAAAATATTTATGAACAATGAAGTTATTATTATTCAATCATAATTATTATTTTGTGAATTATTGTTATTATTGTGGCAACTAGACTCATCTGAAATGAAAATTAGGAAAGTGTACTATTAGTATGGTTATAAAACTTTCGTATGATCGGATACTTTTTTGAAATTTTGGAAATTACGGGAATGGCAAGCTGTTGAAAAAAAAAGTTCGATCTTCGACGAAAAAAAAAACAACTTTAATCAACACTGTTTTTTTTTCGGTTCTCGAGCTTTAAGCGTGAATACTTCCGGAATAATAAGAAACGTTATCGTTATTTGTTGGTTGAACAAAAAAAATCTAGAGATTCGGATGTAAATCCAAACGACAAGGATTTTCAATATTTTTTTCTGATGAGAGTATCGGGATGACGCGGTCGGGAATTTACACACTGTTTGTACGTAGTCTTGCCAAGTTTGAGTTTTTTTTTCATTGAAAAATATTTATGAACAATGAAGTTATTATTATTTAAAGATACTTATTATTCTGTGAATTATTATTATTATTGTAGCAACTAGGCTCATCTGAAATGAAAACTAAAAAAATGCACTTTTAATATGATAGTGAAACTTTCGTATGATCGGATACTTTTTTGAAATTTTGGAAATTACGGAAATGGCAAGCTGTTGAAAAAAAAAGTTTGATCTTCGACGAAAAAAAAAAAAAAACAACTTCAATCATTTGCTATTAACAAATGGATAAACGTATGGAAGAGTTATCCGGTCATACGATAGAAGATTTTATGAACAATGCTCTGTCCGAATTTGAAGTGAATCGGACTCTTAGATTTTGCGATACGACTTGCACCGTTTCATAAAAGAGTTTCGCGAAAAGTGTGAATGGGGCGGTTCGCTTTAGCACAGTGGATAGACAAACCGTTCACCAAAAAACCTCACAACTCAGCAAATTTTTAGAATTTTTACAAAATCTTTGTTACGATTTTAAAAAATCGTATTTTTGAATTTACAAACTAACGGAGACCTCAGATAATTATCGTTTTCGATAATGAATGCATTTAAGGGTTAGGGGGGAGGGGATGGAGTATATGTAGACGACAAAATTATGATAATTTTTTTCCTTTTCGATACTGTATGCATTAAAGGTTTAATAAGATCGAAAGATAACAAAAGTCCGCGAGGGCATTCGATTAAATATCGAAATATAATAAAAATACGTATACCCGCACGTGTCGCGTTGGCTGTATAGTTCGCGAACAATTAGGCAACGCCCCGTGTGGCGTGCTCGTGTTCGTCTCGTCGTTACGTCATCCCGAAGCGAGCAACGCCGAGGCAACCGAAGCGAAGCGTTATAAACAAGAGAGTAGTAGTAGTAGCTTGGTAGAAGCTCGGCTCGGGGGCGATCCTCCGCGTGCGCGATATATGCGCGCCTGGGGCCTTTGTCGTTGTCGGTTGCGGAGAGACGAGAGGGAAAGCCGCGACACTGGAGAGACTGTCCAGTCGCGGGCTTGCACGCTCCGCCGCGGACAATGGAGATGATCCGTTGCTACTCGCGTGCGACTGTAACGCGCTACCTACTCTCTGTGTCCAAATCGTTAACTATATGCCGTTCTACCAACACACACACACACACACACACACATATATATATATATATATAGATATGTATACTTCTTTGCGTGCTAGAGTCGAATCACAACGCAAAGCCGGACGCCATTCTTGCGTACACTCGATCCTCGCCAGTTCCTCTCTTGCGAATGAGCGAGCCGCACACGGCAAAGAGAGTCATTCCAATGTGACTGGTCAGCGAGCAGATCGGTGCTTGCCCATTGTCTTGTATTTTTATATATGTATATACTCGCGTATGTATCGCAATCCAAACAATGAATTTCACACACTCATTTATATATGTATATATATGTGTGTGTGTGTGTTGTTCGTGTGGGTGTGTATATATATATATATATATATATATATATATATATATATATATATATATACACACACACATACACATAAGTCAGGGCTAATTGGAGTGGAACAAAATTTTTTTTCCAGATTACTTCAAGGATTCCTCTACACATATAATTCCCTTTGGAGTAATCTAAAAAACAAACTCTGTTTTTTTATTGTAATAATATAGTAGTTTTTTTTTCAGATTGCTCCAGACATTTCTTCACACATATGATTGTCTTTGGAGCAATGAAAATCTTTGGAGCAATCTGACAAAATAAATTCTGTTTTCTATTGTAATAATATAGTAGCTTTTTTTCAGATTACTCCAAATATTTCTTCACACATATGATTGTCTTTGGAGTAACTAAAATCTTTGGAGCAATCTGACAAAATAAATTCATTTTTTTTAAATTATAATTATATAGAAATTTTTTTTAGATCGATCGAAATATTTACCGATTTTCAAAAATCCAAGTGGTTTTTCTATTCCACCATTCCTATATATGTATATACACGTTTATATATCGCAACCCAAACAATAATTATCACACTCGGATACATATATGTATATATAGTCATGGCTAATTGGAGTGGAACAGAATTTTTTTTTCAGATTACTCTAAAGATTTCTTCATGCATATAATTGTCTTTAAAGTAATTGAAATGACAAAATAAATTCTGTTTTTTTTTCAATGATGATTATAGAGTAATTTTTTCTAGATCGCTCCAAAGATTTATTCATTTTCAAAGAGTCAAGAGGTTTTTCTATCAACATTTGTAATTTTGGAAGTCAACAGAGTACGATTGTTATTTGAATCGAAAAGCGTGTGGGTATAGATATATATGAAGATACATAGACACACGCTTGCGTTTGATTTGTGCACAATTATTAATTGGATCACTGGCGAGAGTGACTCACATATGCTTGTCGTCGAATATAATTCTTGGTGAATCGTCTGTTTCGTCGTCGCCGCGGTGGTTTTTTTTTCGTTTTTTCAATGCCGGATTGTGTTATCACGCCACAAAGCTCGCGTCCGGACGTCCATAACGAGGGAGAATGAGAGAGTGAGAGAGAGAGAGAGAGCGAGAGAGAGAAAGAGCGAGAGAGACAGAGAGCACGGGGGTAGGAGAGAACTAATATCATTGCTAGTGTCACGATACTCATAAAAATGAACAATTACAGCGCTAGCAGTAACGTCCTATCGTTACACCAATAAAACCGTGCGAATTTGCGATGAATCTTATTTGTTGTTGTTGTTGTTTCGTCATTGAGAATCGGTGGCGGAAAAAGAAACGCAGATAAGCAAATAGCAGGACAGTAGCTACAAAGTATTTATCTCTCGCTACGTCTGTTTTTAATCTTTTTTTTTTCTGTACTTTTTGAACTCGCGGAGCAGCGTGGGAGGCGATAATACAAGAAGAGGAGAGAGAGTGAGAGCGAAAGAGAAGAAGAGATCTCAGGGAAATATAGAGAGAAAGAGACAGAAATAGAAAGAGAGAGAGAGAGAGAGAGAGAGAGAGAGAGAGAGAGAGAGAGAGAGAGAGAGAGAGAGAGAGAGAGAGAGTGAGAGAGAGAGAGAGAGAGACAGACAGACAGACAGACAGAGAGGCATAGAAACAATTTTATCGTGTTAATAATACCGCAAGGAAGATTTAAATACAGAAAATTAGTATAAAATTGCAATTAATAATTAACAAAGTAAATAAAGAAAAAACAAATAGGAGAGAAGAAAACCAATATAAATCCAAAACACGCAACAGGAGTACATTGTAAACGTGAGAAAGAGCGTGAGAGAGAGAGAGGGGGGAAGATCACAGAGATCGAAAGCGAGAGAGAGGGAGAGGGAAGATAGAAACAATTTTATCGTGTTAATAATACAACAAGGAGAATTTAAACACAGAAAATTAGTATAAAATTGCAATTTACGCAACAAAGTAAAGATTAAAAAAATAGGAGAGACTAACATCAAAATAAATTCAAAAAACGCAGCAGGACTCTCTCTCTCTCTCTCTCTCTCTCTCTCTCTCTGTCGAGAGAGAGAGAGAGAGAGAGTCTGCTCTTCGTGTCGTCTGCCTTCTCGTACTTTTGATTTCCGATGCCTATAAGGAACGAATCTTTTGCTACTAAACTACTTTACGTTGTTACAGTAACGTCACTTCGCGAGGTACTATAAACTATAATGGACTCATTATTTCTGCCTGCGTTCTACCGTTACACTGTAGACGTTGTGTGTACATCGCGGCGTCGTAATGCCTCGCCGATTTCTTCGCCCTCTTCTTTTCCTCAACTCATTCGAGGCCCTGATCGCTGTTCGGTTTCGTTGCTCGAAGGACTCTCGCTTATTGAACGCCGACGCGTAACGTCCTCGTCGCAAAAGCGTGTACGTCATGTATATGAATAAAGCTGTAGAGAAATTATGACTCCTCATGAATGAACCAAAAATCAAGAGTGGCAGAAGAAAAAAAAATTAATCAATGGGTTTGCACAAATAAACAGCTATTTGATAGTTTTTTTTTCTGATAAGAGTATTGGGATGACGAGATGAGGATTTTACAAACAACCCATACATAGTCTTGAGATGTACGATTTTTTTTTTTCATTGAAAAACATTTTTTTTTAAATTACAAGCACATACATATCCTTCAAAATCCGTATAGAAAATTCGCATTTACATATCGACGATTTTCGTCGTCTATACATATACCACTGTATATACAGTACCGGACAAAAAAAAAAGTACGCACTAGTCGAAATTTCTTACCGCACTAAAATTTCCATAGCGGACTCAAAAATAAAGGTAATTGAATTTCCCAAGTGGCGTTTGAAAGATGACAAGTTTACCTTTATTTTGCTTTTTTAGAAAATTCTCTACGATTTTTTGTTCGCCCCGGTGCGCACTTTTGAACGTGGCCATTTTTCGGCTATTTTTTGGCCGTCAATAATTAACTGCAAAATTTGTAGACAATTTTTTTCTGGGGTTTTTCCATAGTAAACTTAAAAAGGATATCAAAACCTACATTTTTGTCTTTTAGTAAGTCTCGTACGATTTTTTTTCGTCCCAGTATTGCATTTTTAGCTAAAAAAATACATGTTTGAGAAAAAACGGCGTCATCGAAGAACTATAGGGTTTCAGAGGAAATGTCAAGAGGGTAAAAAGTTGCGTGGGTTCACACTGGAGTGGCTAGAATTTTTTCAGAATTTTTCTTGGACATTTTTTTTTATCATTTTTGGTTGGAACGTTGATGAGTGGAGAGGCTCCACTTGGGAATTATGGAGTCTAGGACAATTAAGAAAGGAAATTTGTTTACATTTTTAATTAACTACAATTTATCTAGATGTGTTTTTTATTTGTAAAAAATAAAATAAAAAATGAAAATGAAAGAAACGAAAAAAAATTCTAAAAAAATTGTTCTCAATTAAAAATAAAAAATTAAACAAATTTCCGTTCTTAATATATTGTCCTAGACCCTATCATTCCCGAGTGGAGCCTCTCCACTCATCAAAGTTCCACCCAAAAATGGTAAAAAAAAATGTCAAAAAAAATTCTGAAAAAATTCTAGCCACTCCGGTGTGAACCCATGCAACTTTTTATCCTCTTGACATTTCCTCTGAAACCCTATAGTTCTTCGATGACGCCTTTTTTTCTGGAACATGTCTTTTTTTGCTAAAAATGCAATACTGGGGCGAAAAAAAATCGTACGAGACTTTCTAAAAAACAAAAATATAGGTTATAATATCCTTTTTAAGTTTACCATGGAAAAAACCGAGGAAAAAATTTTTCCCGAACTTTGAAGTTAATTTTCGACGGCCAAAAAATAGCCGAAAAATGGCCACGTTCAAAAGTGTGCACCGGGGCGAAAAAAAAATCGTAGAAAATTTTATAAAAAAGCAAAATAAAGGTAAACTTGTCCTCTTTGAAACGCCACTTGGGAAATTCAATTACCTTTATTTTTGAGTCCCCTATGTAAATTTTAGTGCGGTAAGAAATTTCGACTAGTGCGTACTTTTTTTTTGTCCAGTACTGTATATATATATGGATTGCCGATGTCTCGTCTCAGCGACGAGTCGCGAGGAACGCATAGCCGAACGATCGCGTATATGTAGAAAGGACTACTATACCCCAGGCTCGTTCTCGTCGTCACGCGTCGAGCATTGTAGGCTCGCATCACGTACGCGCAAAATCGCACGCACGCGACACACGATATATGCGAAGACGTTATATTTTCATTCCTGCGTGTACCCTCGCTCTGCGAGACGATTATATT